>CM038725.1:38627323-38629823 GCA_021613375.1 Megaleporinus macrocephalus
GTGGTGGAGTATGTGAGTAAGGGTAACTGGTGGTCTGAGGGGTTGGAGTGGTGGAGTATGTGAGTAAGGGTAACTGGTGGTCTGAGGGGTTGGTGTGGTGGAGTATTTGAGTAAGGGTAACTGGTGGTCTGAGGGGTTGGTGTGGTGGAGTATGTGAGTATGGGTAACTGGTGGTCTGAGGGGTTGGAGTGGTGGAGTATGTGAGTAAGGGTAACTGGTGGTCTGATGGGTTGGTGTGGTGGAGTATGTGAGTAAGGGTAACTGGTGGTCTGAGGGGTTGGTGTGGTGGAGTATGTGAGTAAGGGTAACTGGTGGTCTGAGGGGTTGGTGTGGTGGAGTATGTGAGTAAGGGTAACTGGTGGTCTGAGGGGTTGGTGTGGTGGAGTATGTGAGTATGGGTAACTGGTGGTCTGAGGGGTTGGTGTGGTGGAGTATGTGAGTAAGGGTAACTGGTGGTCTGAGGGGTTGGTGTGGTGGAGTATGTGAGTAAGGGTAACTGGTGGTCTGATGGGTTGGTGTGGTGGAGTATGTGAGTAAGGGTAACTGGTGGTCTGAGGGGTTGGAGTGGTGGAGTATGTGAGTAAGGGTAGCTGGTGGTCTGAGGGGTTGGTGTGGTGGAGTATGTGAGTATGGGTAACTGGTGGTCTGAGGGGTTAGTGTGGTGGAGTATGTGAGTAAGGGTAACTGGTGGTCTGAGGGGTTGGTGTGGTGGAGTATGTGAGTATGAGTAACTGGTGGTCTGAGGGGTTGGTGTGGTGGAGTATGTGAGTAAGGGTAACTGGTGGTCTGAGGGGTTGGTGTGGTGGAGTATGTGAGTATGGGTAACTGGTGGTCTGAGGGGTTGGTGTGGTGGAGTATGTGAGTATGGGTAACTGGTGGTCTGAGGGGTTGGAGTGGTGGAGTATGTGAGTAAGGGTAACTGGTGGTCTGAGGGGTTGGTGTGGTGGAGTATGTGAGTAAGGGTAACTGGTGGTCTGAGGGGTTGGTGTGGAGTATGTGAGTAAGGGTAACTGGTGGTCTGAGGGGTTGGTGTGGTGGAGTATGTGAGTAAGGGTAACTGGTGGTCTGAGGGGTTGGAGTGGTGGAGTATGTGAGTAAGGGTAACTGGTGGTCTGAGGGGTTGGTGTGGTGGAGTATGTGAGTAAGGGTAACTGGTGGTCTGAGGGGTTGGTGTGGTGGAGTATGTGAGTATGGGTAACTGGTGGTCTGAGGGGTTAGTGTGGTGGAGTATGTGAGTAAGGGTAAGTGGTGGTCTGAGGGGTTGGTGTGGTGGAGTATGTGAGTATGGGTATCTGGTGGTCTGAGGGGTTGGTGTGGTGGAGTATGTGAGTATGGGTAACTGGTGGTCTGAGGGGTTGGTGTGGTGGAGTATGTGATTATGGGTAACTGGTGGTCTGAGGGGTTGGTGTGGTGGAGTATGTGAGTAAGGGTAACTGGTGGTCTGATGGGTTGGTGTGGTGGAGTATGTGAGTATGGGTAACTGGTGGTCTGAGGGGTTGGTGTGGTGGAGTATGTGAGTAAGGGTAACTGGTGGTCTGAGGGGTTGGAGTGGTGGAGTATGTGAGTAAGGGTAACTGGTGGTCTGAGGGGTTGGTGTGGTGGAGTATGTGAGTAAGGGTAACTGGTGGTCTGAGGGGTTGGAGTGGTGGAGTATGTGAGTAAGGGTAACTGGTGGTCTGAGGGGTTGGTGTGGTGGAGTATGTGAGTAAGGGTAACTGGTGGTCTGAGGGGTTGGTGTGGTGGAGTATGTGAGTATGGGTAACTGGTGGTCTGAGGGGTTAGTGTGGTGGAGTATGTGAGTAAGGGTAAGTGGTGGTCTGAGGGGTTGGTGTGGTGGAGTATGTGAGTATGGGTATCTGGTGGTCTGAGGGGTTGGTGTGGTGGAGTATGTGAGTATGGGTAACTGGTGGTCTGAGGGGTTGGTGTGGTGGAGTATGTGATTATGGGTAACTGGTGGTCTGAGGGGTTGGTGTGGTGGAGTATGTGAGTAAGGGTAACTGGTGGTCTGATGGGTTGGTGTGGTGGAGTATGTGAGTATGGGTAACTGGTGGTCTGAGGGGTTGGTGTGGTGGAGTATGTGAGTAAGGGTAACTGGTGGTCTGAGGGGTTGGAGTGGTGGAGTATGTGAGTAAGGGTAACTGGTGGTCTGAGGGGTTGGTGTGGTGGAGTATGTGAGTAAGGGTAACTGGTGGTCTGAGGGGTTGGTGTGGTGGAGTATGTGAGTATGGGTAACTGGTGGTCTGAGGGGTTGGTGTGGTGGAGTATGTGAGTAAGGGTAACTGGTGGTCTGAGGGGTTGGTGTGGTGGAGTATGTGAGTAAGGGTAACTGGTGGTCTGAGGGGTTGGAGTGGTGGAGTATGTGAGTATGGGTAACTGGTGGTCTGAGGGGTTGGTGTGGTGGAGTATGTGAGTAAGGGTAACTGGTGGTCTGAGGGGTTGGTGTGGTGGAGTATGTGAGTAAGGGTAACTGGTGGTCTGATGGGTTGGTGTGGTGGAGTAT
>CM038725.1:38637323-38719114 GCA_021613375.1 Megaleporinus macrocephalus
TAAAAGTAATAACAACGATAGTAATAATACTAATTATAGTAGTAATAATGTAGTAGTAGTAATAATAATAAAAATTATTATTATAATAACAGTAATAGTAGTAGTAATAATGGTAATAATAGTAATAACAACGATAGTAATAATACTAATTATAGTAGTAATAATGTAGTAGTACTACTACTAATAATAATTATTATTATAATAACAGTAATAGTAGTAGTAATAATGGTAATAATAGTAATAACAACGATAGTAATAGTACTAATTATAGTAGTAATAATGTAGTAGTAATAATAATAATTATTATTATTATTATAATAACAGTAATAGTAGTAGTAATAATGGTAGTTATAGTAATAATGATAGTAATAATACTAATTATAGTAGTAATAATGTAGTAGTAGTAATAATAATAATTATTATTATAATAACAGTAATAGTAGTAGTAATAATGGTAGTAATAGTAATAACGATAGTAATAATACTAATTATAGTAGTAGTAATGTAGTAGTAGTAGTAATAATAATAATTATTATTATAATAACAGTAATAGTAGTAGTAGTAATAATGGTAGTAATAGTAATAACTATAGTAATAATACTAATTATAGTAGTAATAATGTAGTAGTAGTAGTAATTATTATTATTATAATAACAGTAATAGTAGTAGTAGTAATAATGGTAGTAATAGTAATAATTATAGTAATAATACTAATTATAGGAATAATAATGTAGTAGTAGTAATAGTAATAATAATAATAATAATAATAATAATAATTATAATAACAGTAATAGTAGTAGTAATAATGGTAGTAATAGTAATAACTATAGTAATAACACTAATTATAGTAGTAATAATGTAGTAGTAATAATAAAAATAATAATAATTATAATAACAGTAATAGTAGTAGTAATAATGGTAGTAATAGTAATAACTATAGTAATAATACTAATTATAGTAGTAATAATGTAGTAGTAATAATAAAAATAATAATAATTATAATAACAGTAATAGTAGTAGTAATAATGGTAGTAATAGTAATAACTATAGTAATAATACTAATTATAGTAGTAATAATGTAGTAGTAATAATAAAAATAATAATAATTATAATAACAGTAATAGTAGTAGTAATAATGGTAGTAATAGCTGAGTAATTCTGGTTCTAGGTGGTTTCAGTGTGGTGGTGTGTTTAGAATCTGATCTATATGAATATTAATGTATTAATGTGAATGGTACTGGGCTGGTGTACTCTAAGCTGCTGGTTATACTGGTTGCTGTGAGAGACTGGTCTGAGGTAGAAGGTGCTGAAGGTGAAGGTTCTGGTCCGAGCTCTGGTTCTGAATGTTTACTGGAATGCCAGCAGGTGTGGAATGTGGTGTTTGGATGTTATCTTCATGACTCAGACGTTATCTCCGGCTCTGAGGAGGCTGAGGCATGTTCCTGTGTGTGTTTCAGGACCTGCGGTCCCCCTCAACGTCTCTCCGGTCCAGGACTTCAGGACTCAGACTCTCTGGGTCACGTGGGAGAGCAACTCGGCGCTGTTCGACATAGAGGTGTTCCGCACGGAGCTGATGGAGAACGTTGTGAACGTAAGGCTCACCCACACGGCCGGCTCTGCTCTCCACTGTGAGAGGTTTAACTATCATTCATCATCTCACAAGCTCATATCTGACCACTGCCCAGCGGCCAGCAGGTCCAGTCAACCACCACGTTCCTGGAGGTCCGACGTGTGGAGTTAGGAGTTACCCAGCAGGAATGCAGCGTGTCTCTCCTGTTAATCAGACAGACTTTGGACCAAAGTAGAAAATAAATAGTATAAAAAAATAGTGTTTATAAACATAAACAACACCAACTAAGAGTCAGACAGCTTCTCAGAGTGATCAGACGGGAGTTAATGTTGGAGCGATTGGATGTAAGGTGAATGTTAGTAATCAGACGTGAGTTAATGTTGGTGTAATTATATGTAAGGTGAATGTAAGTGATCAGACGTGAGTGAATGTTGGTGTAATTGGATGTAGATGAATGTTAGTGATCAGATGTGAGTGAATGTTGGAGTGATTGGACGTAAGGTAAATGTCAGTGATCAGACGTAAGTGAATGTTGGAGTGAATGAACGAAAGGTGAATGTTGGTGTGATCAGACATGAGTGAATGTTGGAATGAATGAACGAAAGGTGAATGTTGGTGATCAGACGTGAGTAAATGTTGGAGTGAATGAACGAAAGGTGAATGTTGGTGTGATCAGACATGAGTGAATGTTGGAGTGAATGAACGAAAGGTGAATGTTGGTGATCAGACGTGAGTGAGTGGTGTAATTGGATTCAAGGTGAATGTTAGTGATCAGACGTGAGTGAATGTTGGAGTGAATGACCGAAAGGTGAATGTTAGTGATCAGACATGAGTGAATGTTAGAGTGGTCAACATGAGTGAATGTTAGTGAATAGACGTAAGTGAATTTTGGAGTGATTGGACGTAAGGTGAGTGTTAGTGATCAGACGTGAGTGAATGTTGGTGTAATTGGACAAAGGGGAATGTTAGTGATCAGACGTGAGTGAATGTTGGAGTGAATGAACGAAAGGTGAATGTTGGTGATCAGACGTGAGTGAGTGGTGTAATTGGATTCAAGGTGAATGTTAGTGATCAGACGTGAGTGAATGTTGGAGTGAATGACCGAAAGGTGAATGTTAGTGATCAGACATGAGTGAATGTTAGAGTGGTCAACATGAGTGAATGTTAGTGAATAGACGTAAGTGAATTTTGGAGTGATTGGACGTAAGGTGAGTGTTAGTGATCAGACGTGAGTGAATGTTGGTGTAATTGGACAAAGGGGAATGTTAGTGATCAGACGTGAGTGAATGTTGGAGTGAATGAACGAAAGGTGAATGTTGGTGATCAGACGTGAGTGAATGTTGGTGTAATTGGATTCAAGGTGAATGTTAGTGATCAGACGTGAGTGAATGTTGGAGTGAATGAACGAAAGGTGAATGTTGGTGATCAGACGTGAGTGAATGTTGGTGTAATTGGATTCAAGGTGAATGTTAGTGATCAGATGTGAGTGAATGTTGGTGTAATTGGACGAAAGGGGAATGTTAGTGATCAGACGTGAGTGAATGTTGGAGTGATTGGATTTAAGGTGAATGTTAGTGTGATCAGACATGAGTGAATTTGCACAACAGTGTGTAAATCAGTCAGATGTTCTCAGAATAGCAGCTGGTCAGCAGGTCCCAAGAAGTCCCGCAGAGAAGCACTGACGTGGAACCATCATGATATGAGCTCCTTCTCTGTTTCACACCACTGAGGAAGAGATGAATGGAACAACGTAGCAGGAGGTGTTAGAGGAGAAGAAACAGATTCCGGAGAGAAAAACAACAGCAGATGAGGTTCTGAGGAGGGTGCAGGTGCCTGTATGGCCTCCTGAGTTTAATCTGTATGTGGGATTATACAACAGAAGCCTGTTCACACAAATTCTCACCACAGTAAAGATCTCTGTTTAGACTGAGCAGCGCTGAGACCTCCTCAGTTTTTATTTAGTCTCTTTGGTTTCAGTGATCTGGGAGTCAGAAGTATTTCAGACGGTGGGAGGGGTTCAGGGCGTATACAGCGGGGGGATTAACGAGGGTTAGCTATTATTATGAGAAGATTACAGCTACGAAAGATTCAGAACAACAGAGTCAAAACAAGCAGTGGACTCACTAAAAGCTGAACACGCCCAGTGGAGCTGCTAATGAAAGCTTATGGAAAAACATTCCACCCCCGCAGGATAAAGCACCAAACCCAGACTGGTTCATCTGCACGGCTGCACTACACAGAGAGTATACTGACACTACACTGAGTATATACTGACACTACACTGAGAGTATACTGACACTACACTGAGTATATACTGACACTACACTGAGAGTATACTGACACTACACTGAGAGTATACTGACACTATACTGAGTATATACTGACACTACACTGAAAGTATACTGACACTACACTGAGTATATACTGACACTACACTGAGAGTATACTGACACTACACTGAGAGTATACTGACACTACACTGAGTATATACTGACACTACACTGAGTATATACTGACACTACACTGAGAATATACTGACACTACACTGAGAGTATACTGACACTACACTGAGTATATACTGACACTACACTGAGAATATACTAACACTACACTGAGTATATACTGACACTACACTGAGTATATACTGACACTACACTGAGAATATACTGACACTACACTGAGTATATACTGACACTACACTGAGAATATACTGACACTACACTGAGAGTATACTGACACTACACTGAGTATATACTGACACTACACTGAGAATATACTAACACTACACTGAGTATATACTGACACTACACTGAGTATATACTGACACTACACTGAGAATATACTGACACTACACTGAGAATATACTGACACTACACTGAGTATATACTGACACTACACTGAGAATATACTGACACTACACTGAGTATATACTGACACTACACTGAGAATATACTGACAATACACTGAGAACATACTGACACTACACTGAGAATATACTGGCACTACACTGAGAATATACTGACACTACACTGAGAGTATACTGACACTACACTGAGAATATACTGATACTATACTGAGAATATACTGACACTACACTGAGTATATACTGACACTACACTGGGAATATACTGACACTATACTGAGAATATACTGACACTACACTGAGAATATACTGACACTACACTGAGTATATACTGACACTACACTGAGAATATACTGACACTACACTGAAAACATACTGACACTACACTGAGAATATACTGGCACTACACTGAGAATATACTGACACTACACTGAGTATATACTGACACTACACAGAGTATACTGACACTACACTGAGAATATACTGACACTACACTGAGAATATACTGGCACTACACTGAGAATATACTTACACTACACTGAGTATATACTGACACTACACTGAGAATATACTGACACTACACTGAGTATATACTTACACTACACTGAGTATATACTGACACTACACTGAGAATATACTGACACTACACTGAGTATATACTGACACTACACTGAGAATATACTGACACTACACTGAGTATATACTGACACTACACTGAGTATATACTGACACTACACTGAGTATATACTGACACTACACTGAGAATATACTGACACTACACTGAGAGTATACTGACACTACACTGAGTATATACTGACACTACACTGAGAATATACTGACACTACACTGAGAACATACTGACACTACACTGAGAATATACTGGCACTACACTGAGAATATACTGACACTACACTGAGAGTATACTGACACTACACTGAGAGTATACTGACACTACACTGAGAATATACTGACACTACACTGAGAATATACTGGCACTACACTGAGAATATACTTACACTACACTGAGTATATACTGACACTACACTGAGAATATACTGACACTACACTGAGTATATACTTACACTACACTGAGTATATACTGACACTACACTGAGAATATACTGACACTACACTGAGTATATACTGACACTACACTGAGAATATACTGACACTACACTGAGTATATACTGACACTACACTGAGTATATACTGACACTACACTGAGTATATACTGACACTACACTGAGAATATACTGACACTACACTGAGAGTATACTGACACTACACTGAGAATATACTGACACTACACTGAGAGTATACTGGCACTACACTGAGAATATACTGACACTACACTGAGAACATACTGACACTACACTGAGAATACACTGGCACTACACTGAGAATATACTTACACTACACTGAGTATATACTGACACTACACTGTGTATATACTGATATAATTATGTATATGTGTGATTGTGTGTATGTGTGATTGTCTATATGTGTGATTGTGTATATATGATTGTGTGTATGTGTGATTGTATGTTTGTGTGATTGTGTATGTGTGATTGTGTGTATGTGTGATTATGTATGTTTGATTGTGTATATGTGTGATTGTGTTTGTGTGATTGTATGTTTGTGTGATTGTGTATATGTGTGATTGTGTATATGTGTGATTATTACATTTGTGATTGTGTATATGTGTGATTGTATGTTTGTGTAATTGTGTGATTATGTATATGTGTGATTGTGTTTATATGTGATTGTATGTTTGTATGTTTGTGTGATTGTGTGATTATGTATATGTGTGATTGTGTATATGTGTGATTATGTGTGATTGTTTGTGTGATTGTGTGATTATGTATATGTGTGATTGTGTATATGTGTGATTATGTGTATGTGTGATTGTGTGTATGTGTGATTATGTATATGTGTGATTGTGTATGCGTGATGATGTTTGATTGTGTGTATGTGTGATTATGTATATGTGTGATTGTGTATATGTGTGATTATGTTTGATTGTGTGTATGTGTGATTATGTATATGTGTGATTATATGTATGATTGTCCCATATAGGTAACGGTATCTGCCCCGGTCGATCCCGTGACGGGCCGGCGGAGTTGGGCCTGGCGTTCGTCGGTCCCTCTGCAGTGTACCTCCCACTCTGTCCACATCAGAGCTCGACAAGAGAATGCAGTGAGCCAGTGGAGCCCCCTGCAGACTGTGATGGGTAAGAACACCGGACTGACTGAGTACTGACTGATCTACAAACACAAAAAAACTAATACAAACGAATATAAACATATAGAAGATAAAACTAGTGTTAAAATAGATCACTAATTATAATTATACTACACTTATATACTCAGTGTCACATCACTAATTATAATTATAATGTAATCAGAGTAATAAACAGATCTTTCATAACAACATCTCACGAAAGACATATTTAAAGCTGTGCTGAAGGTAGAATATTGGTACTGTTATTATTATTGGTAATAATTGATTAAATTAATAAAAACAAATAAACTACATTAATAAATAAATATAAGGAAGAATATGATATAAAACAAAGCAGAACATTGATCACTGAGTGCATATTTGAGGAGTATCTACAGTCTGTAAATAATTACACAAATAAATAAATAAATAAATAAATAAATAAAGGATGCAATAAAGAAAAATCTGCTAACCTCTAAAAGTTCTTCATGGTATGGTCCATCACAGTGGATGTCACAGTCATCATGGTTGTTTAATGTACTGTAGTAGAGCTGCAGCGCCATCTGCTGGACGGCAACTGTATTTACATTGTTGGTTGTTCATGCCAGTCTGACATTTTGCCATAAACATGACTGGAAAAACACTAGAGGGCGCCAGAGAGTCCTTACTGAGTGGAGTTGTGAATACTGAGTGCTGAATGGACCAATAGAAATGCTCTGAATTCTCAGTAAATGATTTTCTAGCTATTTTTCTAAACCTCAGAGTCGCTCAGAGAGGTTCTGCGTGAAACTCTGTTCTAGATACAGTCAGAACAGTACGCAGTGTGGGTTAATGGAACCAAATGTCTGATAGGCCACGTGTGTGATGTGTTTTAGGTTCTGATGTTCCGGATAGGAAGCAGGCTCGGATGTATCCTCAGGATAAGGTGGTCCTGGTGGGCAGTAACGTCTCGTTCTGCTGCATCGTGCCTGAGGGTCAGCAGTTCAGCAGCATTCAGTACACTAACCGTAAGATGGAGGTGACCAGGCTGAGCCGCAGGAGCTTCGCTGCCACCGTGACCAACCTGCCCCAGTCCGGCCCCACCGGAACCAACATCATCTGCTGCAACGACATGGCCATTATCACCGGAACTGTGGTGTTCGTGGGCTGTGAGTGAATCTAACTATGATGTAGAGACATTTCAATAAGAGCAGCATTCACACAGACGCTGACACAGATCTGAGGCTCTTCTCCACATTCAGAACCCTCAGCTTCAAGAACATCAGCATTCAGTACATTTACCATCATCATGAAGACGGACAGAGTTTTACTGACCGCTGATTCACTACAGAGTAATCTTTTAATATGAGCAGTAAACAGGGTTCTCCCAAAAACGATAAGAACCTGTCCTGGAAAGTCCTTTCTCTGGAATGAGTCTGGTATAAAATGTAATCGAATCGGAGTGGAGGGATCGGAGTGGAGGGATCGGAGTTGAAGGATCATAGTGGAGGGATCGGAGTGGAGGGATCGGAGTGGAGGGATCGGAGTGGAGGGATCATAGTGGAGGGATCGGAGTGGAGGGATCGGAGTGGAGGGATCAGAGTTGAAGGATCATATAGGAGGGATCGGAGTGGAGGGATCGGAGTGGAGGGATCATATAGGAGGGATCGGAGTGGAGGGATCGGAGTTGAAGGATCATATAGGAGGGGTCGGAGTGGAGGGATCGGAGTGGAGGGATCGGAGTTGAAGGATCATATAGGAGGGATCGGAGTGGTGGGAACGGAGTGGAGGGATCGGAGTGGAGGGATCGGAGTTGAAGGATCATATAGGAGGGATCGGAGTGGAGGGATCGGAGTGGAGGGATCGGAGTGGAGGGATCGGAGTTGAAGGATCATATAGGAGGGATCGGAGTGGAGGGATCGGAGTGGAGGGATCGGAGTGGAGGGATCGGAGTGGAGGGATCGGAGTGGAGGGATCGGAGTTGAAGGATCATATAGTAGGGGTCGGAGTGGAGGGATCAGAGTGGAGGGATCGGAGTTGAAGGATCATATAGGAGGGATCGGAGTGGTGGGATCGGAGTGGAGGGATCGGAGTGGAGGGATCGGAGTTGAAGGATCATATAGTAGGGGTCGGAGTGGAGGGATCGGAGTGGAGGGATCGGAGTTGAAGGATAATATAGGAGGGATTGGAGTGGAGGGATCGGAGTGGAGGGATCAGAGTTGAAGGATCATAGTGGAAGGATCGGAGTAGAGGGATCGGAGTTGAAGGATCATATAGTAGGGGTCGGAGTGGAGGGATCAGAGTGGAGGGATCGGAGTTGAAGGATCATATAGGAGGGATCGGAGTGGTGGGATCGGAGTGGAGGGATCGGAGTGGAGGGATCGGAGTTGAAGGATCATATAGTAGGGGTCGGAGTGGAG
Source organism: Megaleporinus macrocephalus (assembly GCA_021613375.1). Classification (NCBI taxonomy): domain Eukaryota; kingdom Metazoa; phylum Chordata; class Actinopteri; order Characiformes; family Anostomidae; genus Megaleporinus; species Megaleporinus macrocephalus. Next base: position 38,646,376 of record CM038725.1, read on the forward strand.
GGATCGGAGTGGAGGGATCGGAGTGGAAGTATCGGAGAGGAGGGATCGGAGTAGAGGGATCAGAGTTGAAGGATCATATAGTAGGGGTCGGAGTGGAGGGATCAGAGTGGAGGGATCGGAGTTGAAGGATCATATAGTAGGGGTCGGAGTGGAGGGATCGGAGTGGAGGGATCGGAGTGGTGGGATCGGAGTGGAGGGATCGGAGTGGAGGGATCGGAGTTGAAGGATCATATAGTAGGGGTCGGAGTGGAGGGATCGGAGTGGAGGGATCGGAGTTGAAGGATCATATAGGAGGGATCGGAGTGGTGGGATCGGAGTGGAGGGATCGGAGTGGAGGGATCGGAGTTGAAGGATCATATAGTAGGGGTCGGAGTGGAGGGATCGGAGTGGAGGGATCGGAGTTGAAGGATAATATAGGAGGGATTGGAGTGGAGGGATCGGAGTGGAGGGATCGGAGTTGAAGGATCATAGTGGAAGGATCGGAGTAGAGGGATCGGAGTTGAAGGATCATATAGTAGGGGTCGGAGTGGAGGGATCAGAGTGGAGGGATCGGAGTTGAAGGATCATATAGGAGGGATCGGAGTGGTGGGATCGGAGTGGAGGGATCGGAGTGGAGGGATCGGAGTTGAAGGATCATATAGGAGGGATCGGAGTGGAGGGATTGGAGTGGAGGGATCGGAGTGGAAGTATCGGAGAGGAGGGATCGGAGTAGAGGGATCGGAGTTGAAGGATCATATAGTAGGGGTCGGAGTGGAGGGATCGGAGTGGAGGGATCGGAGTTGAAGGATCATATAGTAGGGGTCGGAGTGGAGGGATCGGAGTGGAGGGATCGGAGTGGAAGTATCGGAGAGGAGGGATCGGAGTAGAGGAATCGGAGTTGAAGGATCATATAGTAGGGGTCGGAGTGGAGGGATCAGAGTGGAGGGATCGGAGTTGAAGGATCATATAGTAGGGGTCGGAGTGGAGGGATCAGAGTGGAGGGATCGGAGTGGTGGGATCGGAGTGGAGGGATCGGAGTGGAGGGATCGGAGTTGAAGGATCATATAGTAGGGGTCGGAGTGGAGGGATCAGAGTGGAGGGATCGGAGTTGAAGGATCATATAGGAGGGATCGGAGTGGTGGGATCGGAGTGGAGGGATCGGAGTGGAGGGATCGGAGTTGAAGGATCATATAGTAGGGGTCGGAGTGGAGGGATCGGAGTGGAGGGATCGGAGTTGAAGGATAATATAGGAGGGATCGGAGTGGAGGGATCGGAGTGGAGGGATCGGAGTTGAAGGATCATAGTGGAAGGATCGGAGTAGAGGGATCGGAGTTGAAGGATCATATAGTAGGGGTCGGAGTGGAGGGATCAGAGTGGAGGGATCGGAGTTGAAGGATCATATAGGAGGGATCGGAGTGGTGGGATCGGAGTGGAGGGATCGGAGTGGAGGGATCGGAGTTGAAGGATCATATAGTAGGGGTCGGAGTGGAGGGATCGGAGTGGAGGGATCGGAGTGGAGGGATCATATAGGAGGGATCGGAGTGGAGGGATCGGAGTTGAAGGATCATATAGGAGGGATCGGAGTGGAGGGATCGGAGTGGAGGGATCATATAGGAGGGATCGGAGTGGAGGGATCGGAGTGGAGGGATCGGAGTTGAAGGATCATATAGTAGGGGTCGGAGTGGTGGGATCGGAGTGGAGGGGTCGGAGTGGAGGGATCGGAGTTAAAGGATCATATAGTAGGGGTCGGAGTGGAGGGATCGGAGTTGAAGGATCATATAGTAGGGGTCGGAGTGGAGGGATCGGAGTGGAGGGATCGGAGTGGAGGGATCGGAGTGGAGGGATCGGAGTAGAGGGATCGGAGTGGTAGGATCGGAGTGGAGGGATCGGAGTGGTAGGATCAGAGTGGAGGGATCGGAGTGGTGGGATCGGAGTGGAAGGATCGGAGTGGAGGGATCGGAGTAGAGGGATCGGAGTGGTGGGATCGGAGTAGAGGGATCGGAGTGGAGGGATCGGAGTGGTTGGATCGGAGTGGTAGGATCGGAGTGGAAGGATCGGAGTGAAGGGATCGGAGTGGAGGGATCGGAGTGGAGGGATCGGAGTGGAGGGATCGGAGTGGAGGGATCGGAGTGGAGGGATCGGAGTGGAGGGATCGGAGTGGTAGGATCGGAGTGGAGGGATCGGAGTGGAGGGATCGGAGTGGTAGGATCGGAGTGGAGGGATCGGAGTGGAGGGATCGGAGTGGAGGGATCGGAGTTGTAGGATCGGAGTGGAGGGATCGGAGTGGAGGGATCGGAGTGGAGGGATCGGAGTGGAGGGATCGGAGTGGTAGGATCGGAGTGGAGGGATCAGAGTGGTAGGATCGGAGTGGAGGGAACGGAGTGGAGGGATCGGAGTGGTAGGATCGGAGTGGTGGGATCGGAGTGGAGGGATCGGAGTGGAGGGATCGGAGTTGTAGGATCGGAGTGGAGGGATCGGAGTGGAGGGATCGGAGTGGAGGGATCGGAGTGGTAGGATCTGTTGTAACTGAGGGTGTGTGCTATTTCAGACCCCCCGGGTGATGAGGGTCTGGAGTGTGAGACGAGGGACCTGCAGATGGCCAAGTGCAGCTGGAGGAAAGGACGAGATACAGGCTTACTGAAGAAATCATCCCTTACACAGTACACTCTCAACGGCAGGTACGCTAATGCTACATCTGAAATGCTACACCCTAAATGCTGCACTGTACATGCTATACTCTGTACACTACACTGTATACGCTACACTGTACATGCTATACTCTATACACTACATACTGTATACACTACACTGTACATGCTATACTCAATACACTACATACTGTATACACTACACTGTACATGCTATACTCAATACACTACATACTGTACACACTACACTGTACATGCTATACTCTATACACTACATACTGTATACACTACACTGTACATGCTATACTCAATACACTACATACTGTATACACTACACTGTACATGCTATACTCTATACACTACATACTGTACACACTACACTGTACATGCTATACTCAATACACTACATACTGTATACACTACACTGTATATGCTATACTCAATACTACACTGTATACGCTACTGTGTACAGGCTGTACTCTATACACTACACTGTATACGCTACTGTGTACAGGCTGTACTGTACATGCTATACTCAATACACTACACTGTATACGCTACTGTGTACAGGCTGTACTCTATACACTACACTGTATACGCTACTGTGTACAGGCTGTACTGTACATGCTATACTCAATACACTACACTGTATACGCTACTGTGTACAGGCTGTACTGTACATGCTATACTCTATACACTACACTGTATACGCTACTGTGTACAGGCTGTACTGTACATGCTATACTTTATACACTACACTGTATACGCTACTGTGTACAGGCTGTACTGTACATGCTGTACTCTATACACTACACTGTATACGCTACTGTGTACAGGCTGTACTGTACATGCTATACTCTATACACTACACTGTATACGCTACTGTTTACAGGCTGTACTGTACATGCTATACTCTATACACTACACTGTATACGCTACTGTGTACAGGCTGTACTCTATACACTACACTGTATACGCTACTGTGTACAGGCTGTACTGTACATGCTATACTCAATACACTACACTGTATATGCTACTGTGTACAGGCTGTACTGTACATGCTGTACTCTATACACTACACTGTATACGCTACTGTGTACAGGCTGTACTGTACATGCTATACTTTATACACTACACTGTATACGCTACTGTGTACAGGCTGTACTGTACATGCTATACTCTATACACTAATCTGTATATGCTACTGTGTACAGGCTGTACTGTACATGCTATACTCAATACACTACACTGTATACGCTACTGTGTACAGGCTGTACTCTATACACTACACTGTATACACTACACTATACATGCTATACTCAATACACTACACTGTATACGCTACTGTGTACAGGCTGTACTGTACATGCTATACTCTATACACTACACTGTATACGCTACTGTGTACAGGCTGTACTGTACATGCTATACTTTATACACTACACTGTATACGCTACTGTGTACAGGCTGTACTGTACATGCTGTACTCTATACACTACACTGTATACGCTACTGTGTACAGGCTGTACTGTACATGCTATACTCTATACACTACACTGTATACGCTACTGTTTACAGGCTGTACTGTACATGCTATACTCTATACACTACACTGTATACGCTACTGTGTACAGGCTGTACTCTATACACTACACTGTATACGCTACTGTGTACAGGCTGTACTGTACATGCTATACTCAATACACTACACTGTATATGCTACTGTGTACAGGCTGTACTGTACATGCTGTACTCTATACACTACACTGTATACGCTACTGTGTACAGGCTGTACTGTACATGCTATACTTTATACACTACACTGTATACGCTACTGTGTACAGGCTGTACTGTACATGCTGTACTCTATACACTACACTGTATACGCTACTGTGTACAGGCTGTACTGTACATGCTATACTCTATACACTAATCTGTATATGCTACTGTGTACAGGCTGTACTGTACATGCTATACTCTATACACTACACTGTATACGCTACTGTGTACAGGCTGTACTGTACACGCTACACCTAAACACTGCACTATACACACTACAGTCCTTGCACTACACTGAACATGCTACACTCTGTCTATAGTGTTTAACTGGTTCAGCTGTATTAAGTGTGTGTGTGTGTGTGTGTGTGTGTGTGTGTGTGTGTGTGTGTTTCAGGCGCTGTGATAAGGCTACAAGAGACGTGAAGTTGTGCCACTTTGACCACTGGGAGAACAACTGGACACTGAAAGCTGTAAACGACCTGGGAACAGTCCAGCTCACTGACTCCGCCCCCATCACTGACCGTGGTAACTGTTACTGGGGAGTCTAAAATAGACCTGTGTAGTCACTGACATGCCAAATTAGGAATTGTGGTAGATAATTAATATGCTCCAATACATTCTGTCCTACAAACACTTTACCTAGAACCTCTGAATTAACAGATCGTTAAAGAGTGATCCTTGTTAGAACTTCATTCTGGAGGTGAATTTCATTAGAAGAGTGGAAGAGAACAAGGAGCGGAGTGATAGGATTAGAGTGAGGGGTCGGAGTAAAGGGATTGGAGTGGAAGGGGTGGAGTGGAAGGATCAGAGTGGAAGAGGAAGGATGGAGGGAATGAAGTATGAGGATCAGAGATGAAGAACCAGAGTGTAAGGATCAGAGTAGAAGGGATCGTATAGTGAACTGTAGTGTAAGGGTTTGTGTTATTGTGAATCCTGATTGTGAAGTATAGTGAACTGTAGTGTAAGGGTTTGTGTTCTTGTGAACCCTGATTGTGAAGTATAGTGAACTGTAGTGTGAGGGTTTGTGTTCTTGTGAACCCTGATTGTGAAGTATAGTGAACTGTAGTGTAAAGGTTTGTGTTCTTGTGAACCCTGATTGTGAAGTATAGTGAACTGTAGTGTAAGGGTTTGTGTTATTGTGAACCATGATTATGAATTATAGTGAACAGCAGTGTAAGGGTTTGTGTTCTTGTGAACCCTGATTGTGAAGTATAGTGAACTGTAGTGTAAGGGTTGTGTTATTGTGAACCCTGATTGTGAAGTATAGTGAACAGTAGTGTAAGGGTTGTATTGTGAACCCTGATTGTGAAGTATAGTGAACAGTAGTGTAAGTGTTTGTGTTATTGTGAAGTATAGTGAACAGTAGTGTAAGTGTTTGTTATTGTGAAGTATAGTGAACAGTAGTGTAAGGGTTTGTGTTATTGTGAAGTATAGTGAACATTAGTGTAAGTGTTTGTGTTATTGTGAAGTATAGTGAACAGTAGTGTAAGGGTTTGTTATTGTGAAGTATAGTGAACAGTAGTGTAAGTGTTTGTGTTATTGTGAAGTATAGTGAACAGTAGTGTAAGTGTTTGTGTTATTGTGAAGTATAGTGAACAGTAGTGTAAGGGTTTATGTTATTGTAAAGTATAGTGAACAGTAGTGTAAGTGTTTGTGTTATTGTGAAGTATAGTGAACAGTAGTGTAAGGGTTTGTGTTATTGTGAAGTATAGTGAACAGTAGTGTAAGGGTTTGTGTTATTGTGAAGTATAGTGAACAGTAGTGTAAGTGTTTGTGTTATTGTGAAGTATAGTGAACAGTAGTGTAAGTGTTTGTGTTATTGTGTAGTGAACAGTAGTGTAAGTGTTTGTGTTATTGTGTAGTGAACAGTAGTGTAAGTGTTTGTGTTATTGTGAAGTATAGTGAACAGTAGTGTAAGGGTTTGTTATTGTGAAGTATAGTGAACAGTAGTGTAAGTGTTTGTGTTATTGTGAAGTATAGTGAACAGTAGTGTAAGTGTTTGTGTTATTGTGTAGTGAACAGTAGTGTAAGTGTTTGTGTTATTGTGAAGTACAGTGAACAGTAGTGTAAGTGGTTGTGTTATTGTGAAGTATAGTGAACAGTAGTGTAAGTGTTTGTTATTGTGAAGTATAGTGAACATTAGTGTAAGGGTTTGTGTTATTGTGAAGTACAGTGAACAGTAGTGAAAGTGTTTGATATTGTGAAGTATAGTGAACAGTAGTGTAAGTGTTTGTGTTATTGTGAAGTATAGTGAACAGTAGTGTAAGGGTTTGTGTTATTGTGAAGTATAGTGAACAGTAGTGTAAGGGTTTGTGTTATTGTGAAGTATAGTGAACAGTAGTGTAAGTGTTTGTGTTATTGTGAAGTATAGTGAACAGTAGTGTAAGGGTTTGTGTTATTGTGAAGTATAGTGAACAGTAGTGTAAGGGTTTGTGTTATTGTGAAGTATAGTGAACAATAGTGTAAGTGTTTGTGTTATTGTGAAGTATAGTGAACAGTAGTGTGAGTGTTTGTGTTATTGTATAGTGAACAGTAGTGTAAGGGTTTGTGTTATTGTGTAGTGAACAGTAGTGTAAGGGTTTGTGTTATTGTATAGTGAACAGTAGTGTAAGGGTTTGTGTTATTGTGAAGTATAGTGATCAGTAGTGTAAGGGTTTGTGTTATTGTGAAGTATAGTGAACAGTAGTGTAAGGGTTTGTGTTATTGTGAAGTATAGTGAACAGTAGTGTAAGTGTTTGTGTTGTTGTGTAGTGAACAGTAGTGTAAGTGTTTGTGTTATTGTGTAGTGAACAGTAGTGTAAGGGTTTGTGTTATTGTGAAGTATAGTGAACAGTAGTGTAAGTGTTTGTGTTATTGTGAAGTATAGTGAACAGTAGTGTAAGTGTTTGTGTTATTGTGTAGTGAACAGTAGTGTAAGGGTTTGTGTTATTGTATAGTGAAAAGTAGTGTAAGTGTTAGTGTTATTGTGAAGTATAGTGAACAGTAGTGTAAGTGTTTGTGTTGTGTTTGTTGTGACCCGCAGTGCGTCTGTTTGCGCCGGTGAACGTCTCTGTGGTTCCTCAAGCGTGGAGCTCCAGTCTCCAGTGGGGATGGACCGTCCAGGCCTATAAAACTCTGGATATGCTGTGTCAGGTGCAGCTCACCAGCAGGGGGCACTCCATCACTGTGAGTTCCTGTTTTCCTCAGACTCTGGAAGAGAGTAGATCCTGTGATCCTGAGGATTAGCTTTACTTTAATCTTTATAATGAATAATTAATAATTAGTAATTAATAAACACAGTAACGGAGGTGGTTTGTTTACAGAGTAACTACACCGGTGTGGGTTTATCTGCTGCGCTGCTGGACGCGCTGAGGCCGGACAGTGAATATTTGGTGTCGGTACGATGCGCCTCTCTGCTGAATTTCTGGCGCTGGGGGGACTGGAGCGCCCCCTACAGCTTCCACACCAAAATGGACCGTGAGTAATCCTGCCCTCGTCAGCACATACCAGTTAACCAACTTCAGAGAAGAGAGAAAGTTAGCAGTGTTAGCAGGTTTAGCAGTGTTAGCAGGTTTAGCCGGTTTAGCAGGTTTAGCCGGTTTAGCCGGTTTAGCAGGTTTAGCCGGTTTAGCAGGTTTAGCAGTGTTAGCAGGTTTAGCAGGTTTAGCAGTGTTAGCAGTGTTAGCAGGTTTAGCAGTGTTAGCAGTGTTAGCAGGTTTAGCAGTGTTAGCAGGTTTAGCAGGTTTAGCAGTGTTAGCAGGTTTAGCAGTGTTAGCAGGTTTAGCAGTGTTAGCAGGTTTAGCAGGTTTAGCAGTGTTAGCAGTGTTAGCAGGTTTAGCAGTGTTAGCAGTGTTAGCAGGTTTAGCAGGTTTAGCAGTGTTAGCAGGTTTAGCAGTGTTAGCAGGTTTAGCAGGTTTAGCAGGTTTAGCAGTGTTAGCAGTGTTAGCAGTGTTAGCAGGTTTAGCAGTGTTAGCAGGTTTAGCAGTGTTAGCAGTGTTAGCAGGTTTAGCAGTGTTAGCAGGTTTAGCAGTGTTAGCAGATTTAGCAGGTTTAGCAGTGTTAGCAGGTTTAGCAGGTTTAGCAGTGTTAGCAGGTTTAGCAGTGTTAGCAGTGTTAGCTGGTTTAGCAGTGTTAGCAGGTTTAGCAGTGTTAGCAGGTTTAGCAGTGTTAGCAGGTTTAGGAGGTTTAGCAGTGTTAGCAGTGTTAGCAGTGTTAGCAGGTTTAGCAGTGTTAGCAGGTTTAGCAGTGTTAGCTGTTCTCTGGTTTGAGGTGAAACGTTGTGCTGTATGTTGTATTAATGTTTATTTTATGTTCTTGTTTGATGTTTGATGTTTGATGTTCTGATGCTGCAGGTCCTGAAGCTCCTGATGTCTGGGTGAGGATGGACAGTGAGATCAGCGGCCGGATTCTGTGGAAGGTAAGAAATAATTCTGTAGATTAAAGTCTCTAAATATAACAAACATTCTCATTTATTTATTTATTTATTCAATTATTTAATTATTTAATTATTTATCAGGAACACACATTATTGTAATATTCAAAGTTTTGTCCTACTGGGTGGATATAAAATAAATATAAGCATGTTTGTTCTGTCTCTCTCTCTCTCTCTCTCTCTCTCTCTCTCTTTGTATCTCTCTCTCTCTCTCTGTATCTCTCTCTCTCTCTCTCTGTATCTCTCTCTCTCTCTCTCTCTCAGCCTCTCTCGGTCAGTGATACTCACGGTGCTCTGGAGGCGTATGAGGTCTATCAGAGGGACGGAGAGCAGGACGGGTGGACGGTTCTCTCTCTCCCTCCTTCCACGTCCAGTTTCTCCTTCACCCTCGGCAACAGCAGCGACGGAGACGTCACCGTAGCCGTGGCGGCGCGTAACCCGGTGGGTCTGTCCCGACGCTCCGCCGTGGTCGCTCCAGGATTCCGAGCAGGTGAGCTTCATATGTATGGGCTCTGTATGAATGATCACTGATCAAAACTGAAAGTGAAAGTAAAACTGAAAGTGAAAGTAAAGTGTGTAGGATCTGCACGGCGTCAGCGTCTGTTTGTAGATGTCTGTTTGTTGTTGTGTTTATCTGGTGAGGAGTTGTTGCTGTTTGAGCGTATAAGAAAACAACAGTAGATGTTTATTTGTGTGGATAAACAAATACTTGAAGGTAAACAAAGAGGAGGTTGTGACGCTTCCTGCTCTGATGTGATCCGTTTGTTTTCTTTGCTGCAGATTCTCAGCAGTCCATGTCAGAGCTGGTGGGCATCAATGGGGATTTAAAACTGACCTGGCAACCCTGGCCCAACGCCAGCCAGGGCTACGTGGTGGAGTGGGTTCCCACAGACTGCAGTGACCACTGCGCTGTCCAGTGGATGAAGGTCCCAGAATCAAACACCAGCACTGTCATCCAGTCAGGTGAGAGCCCCGCCCATTCAGTCTACAGCAGTTTAGCTCCACCCATTCAGTCTACAGCAGTTTAGCTCCACCCATTCAGTCTACAGCAGTTTAGCGCCGCCTATTCAGTCTACAGAAGTTTAGCTCCGCCCATTCAGTCTACAGCAGTTTAGCGCCGCCTATTCAGTCTACAGAAGTTTAGCTCCGCCCATTCAGTCTACAGCAGTTTAGCTCCTCCCATTCAGTCTACAGCAGTTTAACCTCATCCATTCAGTCTACAGAAGTTTAGCTCCGCCCATTCAGTCTACAGCAGTTTAGCTCCTCCCATTCAGTCTACAGCAGTTTAACTTCACCCATTCAGTCTACAGCAGTTTAGCGCCGCCTATTCAGTCTACAGAAGTTTAGCTCCGCCCATTCAGTCTACAGCAGTTTAGCGCCGCCTATTCAGTCTACATAAGTTTAGCTCCGCCCATTCAGTCTACAGCAGTTTAGCTCCTCCCATTCAGTCTACAGCAGTTTAACCTCATCCATTCAGTCTACAGAAGTTTAGCTCCGCCCATTCAGTCTACAGCAGTTTAGCTCCTCCCATTCAGTCTACAGCAGTTTAACTTCACCCATTCAGTCTACAGCAGTTTAGCTCCACCCATTCAGCCTACAACAGTTTAGCTCCACCCATTCAGTCTACAGCAGTTTAGCTCCACCCATTCAGTCTACAGCAGTTTATTTCTGTTCTGTTTAGATTTGAATATGTTTTGTTCTGTACGGTGAGTAACTGGTGGGTGTGTTTTGTTTGTAGGGTCTCTGGAAGTTGGACTGAGATACACAGTCTCTGTATTTGCTCTGAGTGCTGAAGCTACAGCTCTGCTGCAGAGACATCATGTATACGGGCAGGAACTGGGTGAGGAACACGTTCGAGCTGGAAACACCTGCCAGATAAAATATCAGTCACTCAGTCAGACAGTTTTAGTATCTGTTACATACTGTTTCTCATTTACCGTCACTGTCCAAAGAAAAAACAAGTATTTACAAAGTAGCACCATTACATGGTTAGCAGGGTAAGCTAGCATTAGTTATTTTCAGTTAGCAGAGTAAGCTAGCATTAGTTATTTTCAGTTAGCAGAGTAAGCTAGCATTAGTTATTTTCAGTTAGCAGAGTAAGCTAGCATTAGTTATTTTCAGTTAGCAGGGTAAGCTAGCATTAGTTATTTTCAGTTAGCAGAGTAAGCTAGCATTAGTTATTTTCAGTTAGCAGGGTAAGCTAGCATTAGTTATTTTCAGTTAGCAGAGTAAGCTAGCATTAGTTATTTTCAGTTAGCAGAGTAAGCTAGCATTAGTTATTTTCAGTTAGCAGGGTAAGCTAGCATTAGTTATTTTCAGTTAGCAGAGTAAGCTAGCATTAGTTATTTTCAGTTAGCAGGGTTAGCTAGTGTTAGCTATTTTCAGGTAGCAGGGTTAACTAGCATTAGCTATTTTCAGTTAGCAGGGTTAGCTAGCCTTAGCTGTTTTCAGTTAGTGGGGTTGGCTAGTGTTAGCTATTTTCAGTTAGCAGGGTTAGCTAGCGTTAGCTGTTTTCAGTTAGTGGGGTTGGCTAGTGTTAGCTATTTTCAGGTAGCAGGGTTAACTAGCATTAGCTATTTTCAGTTAGCAGGGTTAGCTAGCGTTAGCTGTTTTCAGTTAGCAGGGTTAGCTAGCGTTAGATGTTTTCAGTTAGCAGGGTTAGCTAGCATTAGGTATTTTCAGTTAGCAGGGTTAGCTAGCGTTAGCTGTTTTCAGTTAGCAGGGTTAGCTAGCGTTAGCTGTTTTCAGTTAGCAGGGTTAGCTAGCGTTAGCTGTTTTCAGTTAGCAGGGTTAGCTAGCATTAGCTGTTTTCAGTTAGCAGGGTTAGCTAGCGTTAGCTGTTTTCAGTTAGCAGGGTTAGCTAGCGTTAGATGTTTTCAGTTAGCAGGGTTAGCTAGCATTAGGTATTTTCAGTTAGTGGGGTTGGCTAGTGTTAGCTATTTTCAGTTAGCAGGGTTAGCTAGCATCATCTATTTTCACTTAGCAGGGTTAACTAGCATTAGCTATTTTCAGTTAGCAGGGTTAGCTAGCATCATCTATTTTCACTTAGCAGGGTTAACTAGCATTAGCTGTTTTCAGTTAGTGGGGTTGGCTAGTGTTAGCTATTTTCAGTTAGCAGGCCTAGCTAGCGTTAGCTGTTTTCAGTTAGCAGGGTTAGCTAGCGTTAGCTGTTTTCAGGTAGCAGGGTTAGCTAGCGTTAGCTGTTTTCAGTTAGCAGGGTTAGCTAGCGTTAGCTGTTTTCAGGTAGCAGGGTTAGCTAGCGTTAGCTGTTTTCAGTTAGCGGGGTTAGCTAGCGTTAGCTGTTTTCAGTTAGCGGGGTTAGCTAGTGTTAGCTGTTTTCAGTTAGCAGGGTTAGCTAGCGTTAGCTGTTTTCAGTTAGCAGGGTTAGCTAGCGTTAGCTGTTTTCAGTTAGCGGGGTTAGCTAGTGTTAGCTGTTTTCAGTTAGCAGGGTTAGCTAGCGTTAGCTGTTTTCAGTTAGCGGGTTCAGCTGAAGTTCTGTGGAATAAGAAGGTTTAGATTAGACGTATCAGATCAAAAGGAGAAGAACCGTTGAGGGTTTAAAGTTCTACTCAGTGTTTGACTCCGTGTCTGTGTCCTGCAGTTCCTGACCGGTCTGTGAAGTCTCTGTCTGCCCAGCAGTCTGGTGAGAACGTTCTACTGACCTGGCAGCCTGTGGCCATGCCGAACATGAGAGGGTTCATCCGTGGGTACACCATCTACCTGAACAACGCCTCAAACCTGGAGCTCAAAGGTCAGTCTCTAGTGACCATAGATCAGTCAGTGGACCTCATAGGTAGGTTTCTGGACTAACAAGAACGTCAGTGGAACTCAGAAATCACTCTTCGGTGCACATAGGGCAGTCTCTGGAGTTAAGAGGTCAGTCTGTGGAGTTAGAAGGTTAGGTTTGGGAACTCATACGTCAGTGTCTAGAGCTTTTCTCTCAGGCAGTGGTGCTCATAGGCCAGTCTATGGAAGGTCATAGATCACTTTGTGGAGGTTATAGTTTAGTCTAGAGTCGTTCTTCTGAACACAGGTCAGTCTGAGGAAATCACAGATCAGATGGAGTTAATAGATCAGTAGACCTTTTAGGTCATAGGTTAGTCGGTGGCACCCATACATTAGTGAACTAGTAATGAACTCTGGTGGTCTTGGGAACTCTTATCAGACCCTGGAACTCATAGGTCAGTCTGTGGAGTTAGTTTGTGTTGCTCACAGGTCAGTCTGTGGAATAAGTCAGTCCGGGGAACTCACAGATTAGTTCTATATCTCAGATTAGTCTCTGGAGCTCATCACACAGTCTCTAGAATTTATAGGTCAACCTCTGGAGCTCACGTGTCAACCTCTGGATATGATTACACAGTCTCTGGAACTTATAAATCAACCTCTGGAGTGTATGGGTCAACCTCTGGAGCTCATTACACAGTCTCTGGAACCTATAGGTCAACCTCTGGAGCTCTTGGGTCAACCTCTGGAGCTCATTACCTAGTCTCTGGAACCTAAAGGTCAGCCTCTGAAGCTCTTGGGTCAACCTCTGGAGCTCATGGGTCAACCTCTGGAGATCATTACACAGTCTTTAGAACTTACAAGTTAACCTCTGGAGCCCATGGGTCAACCTCTGGAGCCCATGGGTCTACCTCTGGAGCCCAAGGATCAGTCTCAGGAGCTCATAGGTCAGTCTGTAGAACAAATATGTCAACCTCTGGAGCTCATGTGTCAGACTCTGGAGATCATAACACAGTCTCTGGAACTTATAAATCAACCTCTGGAGCTCATGTGTCAACCTCTGGAGCTCATTACACAGTCTCTGGAACCTATAGGTCAATCTCTGGAGCTCTTGGGTCAACCTCTGGAGCTCATTACCTAGTCTCTGGAACCTATAGGTCAACCTCTGAAGCTCTTGGGTCAACCACTGGAGCTCATGGGTCAACCTCTGGAGATCATTACACAGTCTTTAGAACTTACAAGTTAACCTCTGAAGCTCATGGGTCAACCTCTGGAGATCATTACACAGTCTCTAGAACTTACAAGTTAACCTCTGGAGCCCATGGGTCAACCTCTGGAGCCCATGGGTCTACCTCTGGAGCCCAAGGATCAGTCTCAGGAGCTCATAGGTCAGTCTGTAGAACAAATATGTCAACCTCTGGAGCTCATGTGTCAGACTCTGGAGATCATAACACAGTCTCTGGAACTTATAAATCAACCTCTGGAGCTCATGTGTCAACCTCTGGAGCTCATTACACAGTCTCTGGAACCTATAGGTCAACCTCTGGAGCTCTTGGGTCAACCTCTGGAGCTCATTACCTAGTCTCTGGAACCTATAGGTCAACCTCTGAAGCTCTTGGGTCAACCACTGGAGCTCATGGGTCAACCTCTGGAGATCATTACACAGTCTTTAGAACTTACAAGTTAACCTCTGAAGCTCATGGGTCAACCTCTGGAGATCATTACACAGTCTCTAGAACTTACAAGTTAACCTCTGGAGCCCATGGGTCTACCTCTGGAGCCCAAGGATCAGTCTCAGGAGCTCATAGGTCAGTCTGTAGAACAAATATGTCAACCTCTGGAGCTCATGTGTCAACCTCTGGAGATCATTACACAGTCTCTGGAACTTATAAATCAACCTCTGGAGCTCATGTGTCAACCTCTGGAGATCATTACACAGTCTCTAAAACTTACAGATCAACTTCTGGAGCTCATGTGTCAACCTCTGGAGATCATTACACAGTCTCTGGAACCTCTAGAGCCCAGGGGTCAGTCTTTAGAGCTCTGAGCAGTTTTTGGAGCTCCTAGGTCAGTCTGTGGAATCCATGATTTTAATCTGTATTAACTCTTCTGTTTCTCTCCTCAGCGAACGTGACGGATCCAGCAGTGAGGTCGTATACGGTGAAGGGTTTGACTCTGGGCTCCTATAAGTTCACGGTGAAGGCGTACACCTCAGCCGGAGAGGGAGGAGGATCGACTGTGGCCATCAAAATGGAGTCTGGAAGTAAGAGAGAAAGATCTAAAAGAATATGTTGAGTAAGAGTTCCACCGCGCCAGGAAGTTCTCGATCTGAGCGGAGTGGTGGTGAAACGTAGACTGTAGGAGTATTTGATGGTGTCTGTGTGAGCGTGTGTACAGATACTGATCATCTAATTCTCTGTGCAGGTGAGATGTTGGTGGTGCAACTTCTGGTGGCTTTAGTCGCCATGTCCTGCTGCCTCATCGTCATCAGCATCTTCTGCTACAGGAAGAGAGAGTGGTAGGAATCAGTCTGAGTGTTTAGTGGCTTTCACTGTGTTGTGTTTCAGTTCAGATAGCTTTGCTGCCACAAGTGTATTAATTAGAGATGGAAGGATCGATCGGCTGTGTATCGGTATCGGACGATTTTTAATCAAAGTATGTGATCGGACGATATTTCTCCAGTTTATCTGATCCCGGGAGCCGATCGATGGCCTTAAACAAATTAGCCTAATTTCTGTATTTCCAGCTAGTGTTTCATTGAAACCTCCTCCGGTCAGTTCCCTGCAATTCCTATCTGAACCTCTAGGTGGAAACACATACCCTTTTATTTTCCAGAGACTGACTAAAGCAGCAGCCTCGCAGAAAAGCATGCGCTGATACTCTGATACTAATCTGATACTAATCTGATACTTATCTGATACTAATCTGATACTAATCTGATACTAACCTGATACTTATCTGATACTAATCTGATACTAATCTGATACTAATCTGATCCTTATTGATACTAACCTGATACTAACCTGATACTAATCTGATACTTATCTGATACTAATCTGATACTAATCTGATACTTATCTGATACTAATCTGATCCTTATTGATACTAATCTGATACTAACCTGATACTAACCTGATACTAATATGATACTAATCTGATACTAAATTGATACTAACCTGATATTAATCTGATACTAACCTGATATTAATCTGATACTAACCTGATACTAATCTGATACTAACCTGATACTAATCTGATACTAATCTGATACTAACCTGATACTAACCTAATACTCATCTGATACTAATCTGATACTAATCTGATACTAACCTGATACTAACCTAATACTCATCTGATACTAATCTGATACTAACCTGATACTAATCTGATACTAATCTGATACTAAATTGATACTAACCTGATATTAATCTGATACTAACCTGATACTAATCTGATACTAACCTGATACTCATCTGATACTAATCTGATACAGCACTGCACACAGCTGAATACAGTGAGTATCAGTAACAGCAGAGCTAGTACAAAACTAATAACCCAGAAACCCGTACAGACCAGATCTGACCGGTACGAACAGAACAGCAGCAGTAATTCAATATTCTACATTTAATGATTACAGTTTTAGTTTAAAATAACAGAATCTGAGTTGTGACTGCAGTTCTGACTGTATTTATTTAATTAACTTTTTTTGTTTTAAATTAAGTGTCTAAATGTAATGATCACAGTATTTGGAGATATTTGTTTGATTTACTTTTAATTTATTTACTGATAATTTAGTTAAAAATATTATACTGATTCATATGAGCTCTTTAGAAATGGTGATAATCAGATTAGATCATGTTTCATGACTTGCTTGCGCTAATAACTACACGTAGCTCTGCCATAGCATATAGCGCCGCACTCGATGGGTATCGGCTATCGGCAGATCGTGCTGAAAGGTGATCGGAATCGGCCTCAAAAACGCTGATCAGTCGTCTCTCATAACTAATACAGTACTGAGTAGATAAACAGAGGTTGTCGTGTTGATAACAGTAGGAACTGTGGTAATAAATTAAATACAGTGTGTATCAGTTGTTTTGACTTGTGGACGTTGACGTTGGCTGAATTACTTTGAACCTGTTGGTTTGACTTTTTCTTCTTAGGGTGAAGAAAGCGTTCTACCCAGACATTCCTGGACCCAAGCTAACTGGAAACTGGACAGCTCCTCCGGTAAAAGCAGTGTTTGTGATGTTGGAGAAGACGAGGGAGGCGTGTACAGGGAGCTCAGTGTGGATTAGAGTCTGATTTGATGTTGCATGCATGCCAGACAAAGACCAGGAGTAGACACAGGGGTATAAATACACAAGGAACATCTAGATATGAATAAAACTAGGGGCATCACCAGGGCAGAAACAAACAGGGGTACATGGGAATGACAGGGGGGGTAAACAAGGACTGGGAGAGATGGGGCGGGACTGTTTTCCTCATTTGTTTTTATTTCTATATCAAACCGAAAGGTTACGGCTGATACGCCTCTGAGAAATCTGGAACCAAAGCCAGTTTTGGTTCTCCGTCTGCCAAGATGTCTGAAGTTTGCGTCTTTAGTTCCACCTACGAGGCTAACGTAGCTAACAAGTAGCGGAGGGAATGATGATAACTGCCTGGCTGAAACTCTTTGACCAGTGTGATTAAGTTTATCGTAAATATAATTTTTGTTTGTGATCAGGCTCCTCTGGACGTGAAGCCGCCTCCCCACAGCCTGGTCCACATCGTGGAGAGTCCCGAGTGGGACTCCGGTAAGAAGGGGCTTGTCCCAGTGCCGGAGGAGCAAGTGGACGACAACAGCTCCGTAGACGAAAACGTGGACACGGACTCCGATGAACCCGCCCTCCTCCGATACTACAACCAGCTGGTTACCGACAGTTCCCATAACAACTATGCCTCGGACACGTCGGGGTCCTCCACCAGCTCGATGGACTCCGCTCAGACGCAGGTGACCTACACGGGCATCCAGAGCCCCACCTCCGCGCACTGGGCACCGGCTTACGGCTACAGGCCTCAGATGCAGCCAGCAGAGGGCGCCGATGAGCCGGAAGGCGTATTTGAGGACGAGCCCCAGCACGAGAGCCCGAGCGTGGCGTACAAACCCCAGTGCTCCTGGCAGCCGGACTCTCCAGACGCCGAGAACTTTAGCGGCTCTCTGGGAAGCCCCACTTCCGTGACGTCCTCGCAGTTCCTCATTCCGGAAAGCGCCGAAGATGATCCAGAACCCTCAGGAACCTGGTTCCAGAACCTTCTCACTGGCAAACTCTGAGTTCGCTTTTCAGTCGCTTCCTTGAGGACTCGTCGTCGTTTAAGCTTCAGAGTGTGGTGCTTTCCTGGAACCCGTCTTCATCTATACTCACACTCGCCCCAGTACTCCAAGACCTTACGGGCCCACACCAAGTTTCTTCTGAGGCTGAACACCATGTCCAGGACGAGAGCCCCTCACCTGTGAGCGGCGGAGGAGAGGGAAGTGAAACACTACTGAGGAGCGCAGGCTAGTTTTACTAGCTGCCTGAGCTCTAACAGAACGGTGACATATTTAACCTTAACCAGCAGAGGGCGCTGATCTCAGCTGCCGTGTGGCGGCACCGCCGGCTTTTCCCGAGCATCCCATTCTGCAGTATTATCCATTTGGCCTTGGAAGTCCCGTTAGCATTCGTATAAGCTCACTGATCACTAACACTGGTGATCACTTCACTTGTTGTGGCATTATCTGTATCCTAGAGTAAATATTTGGCGACGCCACCAGAAGTCTTAGTACACTTACTAAAGACCTCGTTTCACAGGGCAGCACTATTTAAGGAGACACTACAGGAGAACTGTTTAACCAGTAACACTACAACCGATATCACTTTTAGTATAGAGGTAAAATCAGTATTGCTCCCCCTGCAGCCCATTCTGGGAATTACAGGTGCAGCCAACACTAGTTCTACCCAGCGGTACCTCCTTAGAAACATTTACGCTTCACTCATATCTTTGTGTGGATCCACGTTTGAACACAAGAACAACTCCAGAAAATTTGGAAATATTTTGTTGTGTAAACATCTAAATTCACTGTGTCCTGCAGCGGCAGCGAGTGGTCAGTAGGAGCTAGAATTACTGCTGCATGGTCACTCTTTGAGCTGTTTTTGTGTTTTGAAATGTTTTTTTTTAAATCGAGATGATTCAGAAAGTTTTAGTGTGAAATGGTTCAGATGTTGTTTACAGTGGTGGTGATGGTGTGTACACTGTTGTTATGGGAACCAGGGGTCTCCATATCTACAACACTAATCTACACATTGTATTTACTATGGAACCCACCAGTGAAGCTACACGTGTCTTCTGAGTTTATCTGGATGTTGATGGTAAAATGTGGAAGATCTGAAAATACTAGGTTTTCTTTGGGGACTATTTGAACCTCACAGCGTCCTGCATGTATCCCTCCACCATGAATGGAGTTTAAGACTGAGATCTTCTCTAAACTATCATAACCAGCGTCTCAGAATCAGACAGTGTATTATATTATATTAGAGGTGGACGTCTGGTTCCATTCACCACCACTGTGAACAGTTCTGATTGGGTCTTGTGCTCAGTCTGAACCTCACACTTAACCTCTCTGAACAAACCCGTATAGACAGTGTTCAGGTTGCTGCACTGATCAGAAATTAATACAGAAGATAGAATTCAGTTCCGCTGCAGCAGCAGGACAGGAAAAGAATGGAGGGTTTGCGAATTCAGCTTACAGTTACCGGAGCTTTAATATACTACTGGGAGAAGTTTTATTCTAAGATGGACGAAAGTTACTAACGTCGTTTTATTTTTTGACAGATGGAAAGATATTTTAGCACTTTTGCTTTTTTCCCCATTTGCCTACAAATCTGTATTATTTTTGTATGAAGTTTTATGTGTAATTTTTATTTTTCTGTATCTTCAGTGCAGCCTGGCATTACGCTGAGAAGCTGGATTCACAGGTTCTGACGTAACGTTCTGTTTCTAATCGCTCTGAAATGAACGGTTGTATCTTTAATGCTTCCATGTTGTAAACTTACTAAGTCGTTCCTAAATCCAGCTTCACGGCCCTTCTGCCGGGCTCGGACCTAACTGTGAACTGACGGAGAGTCTACTCAGAAAAGAAAGAGGCTTTCTAAGCTTAAAATATCAGCCACATCAACACTGCCTGGAGTTTGGACGACCTTGAGAGTCACAAGGTGTAGTCGCTATGGACTGTGTTCTATCAAACTCGCTGTGTTCACAATGAAAATTAATTTCTAGACTGCTATGATCAACGCTGTTATATAGAAACTTCATCACCATCTTCTTTAAAATCACTGTTGCCTGTATGTACACAGTACCGTGTGTAGTAGAGTACAGAATAGTGATTTTCGATTAAATAGTATAATACTCCATTCACTGTATAGTGCACTACACTGGTACAGTGAATCGTTTTGAGAAACTAGTGCGCTGTACACAAAATAATATGTAGGTTTAAAGGGAAGAGTGCACTATACAGCGAACAGTATATCGTTTTGAGAAACTAATGCACTACATCGTTAATAGTGTATCATTTTGAGTAACAAGTGCGCGATGCGCTAAATAGTGCATTGGTTTAACGAGAAGAGTGCACTACACAATGAAAAGTGTATCGTTTTGAGAAACTAGTGCACTATACATGTATAATGTGTCATCTTAGAAAATAGAGCACAATACGGAGAAACTACTACATTAAATAGCTTGTAGATTTAAAGTAAACAGTGCACTATACAGTGAATAGTGTATAATTTAGAGAAGCTAGCGCATTATACACTGAATAGCATGTAGGTTTAAAGTAAACGGTGCACTATACAGTGAAAAGTGTATCATTTTGAGAACCAAGAACATTATACAGTGAATAGTGCACTATACGGTGAATAGTGTATCATTTTGAGAACCAAGAACATTATACAGTGAATAGTGCACTATACGGTGAATAGTGTATCATTTTGAGAACCAAGAACATTATACAGTAAACAGTGTACAGGTTCAAAGTAAACACTATACAGTGAACAGTGTACTATACAGTGTACAGGTTCAAAGTAAACACTATACAGTGAACAGTGTACTATACAGTGAACAGTGTACAGGTTCAAAGTAAACACTATACAGTGAACAGTGTACTATACAGTGAATGGGGTAGTTCTGGAAACAGATTCTGGATTGTGATTATTGCTGAAGAAGCCCTGCAGCAGTGCTCTGGCAGTAATAAACAATACCAGGCTTAGCAGGTGCTGCAGGTGGACTCGTACTAACTTTATTACACAGTCAAACCGTCGCACCTACTCGTACACTACTCAGTCCGGACGTGATCAACTTTAACCAAACAGCTGAAAGCTCTGTCGGTAACGCTGTCACCGTCGAATTTTTATCTTTTATGATTGACGCACTACAACGCATGAGCTGTAGAATCAGTGTAAATATGTAGCTGCAGTGAGTATTTACCACCATTCGGTTAGCTTTGCTTCTTCACTTGTGCATGTAGCTCACCAGAGTGAGAGTATATCTCCGTGTGAGAGTGTGTATTTTATAGTCTCATAATCAAACACTAACAATGTTTCCTTTCTGTGCATGAGCGTCATCGGGCAGATACACAGTAACTGGACGTTTCTGGCATTTTCACCGATGAAGAGCTGAGCAGCAGAATGTAGGAGAGAGAGAGTGAGTGGGGGGGGAAGGGGGGGTGTGGGGGTTCTAGTAAAGCTTAATGTTCTCTGAGCTCTGTATACTCTGATACACTAACAGGCTGACGGCCACCATGTAGTCTGTATGAAAGCAGACAATAAAGAGAGAAATTATGAGGCTGAGCTTCTTTTTTGATCAAACCAAACACTCCACACTGTTACACATCACACCTCTGGTTGCAGATCTGACTCAGTTAGTCACGTTTCTGGAGGATTCCACTCTTTCTCTCTGGGCAGGTCACCCAGGTGCTTGTTGAGGCTCCTCTGGCACTGTCTGTCTCTCCTGTCTGGTCAACAGATCCAGAAAGTGATACGTAAGCAATAACAGAAAGATTACATGAAGGCCTGCCATCCAGTAACCGTGAGGAACCCCGGTGAGCACCTGCCTCTATTGTCTCAGCATGATCTCCGAGGGCAGGCAGAGTGGGTTTCTGTAAATGTATAAAGTGCCTGATCTCACTCTGCTGCCCTTTCTCATGACGGAACTGTGAATTTCCAGACAAACTGATTTCCTCCCTAACCCCTAGTCCGAATCCTGCCAGAAAATAAAAGCTTATAGATGAAAGCTGCCATGGGATTGTTTATACCGTCCAGATTGCTTTGTGATCAGAGATAAACACATGATCCTGATCAGGTAGAGCAGACCTGCTTTGCAGACCTTCAACCTAACAGTTGCAAGAAATAGTGAGTGAACTGTTTGGAATTTGTTGGACTTCGGGACCAGAAATCCATAGACGGGAGTCATAGTGATTAGAAGTGTGTCAGGCGTCCTGGACAGATATCCAGCCTGGATCAAGACTAAGTACACCAAGTAGATCCACATTTTCAATCTAAGCCAGGGTCGGTCGTTGAAAAGGCTCAGAAAAGCCTGACTGAAGTTTGTGATGCTTAGAGAGGTGTCCAAAACCTTGCAGGCTTTCTTCAAGTATCGTAAGGATGGAGAGTCTGCCTTTGGACAACGGGTAGTAGCTGAGGTGAGACAACTTAATGATCCAACACTGTTCCTCCACTTCCACTGTCACTCAAGGGGACCTGCAAGGATTAGTACTTGGACCTTTATTATTTATGTTAATGTGTGTTGGTGAATTGAAAACCAGACCAATGGGCTTGACGTGGGTTTAAATGCTTAGCAGAATGTAAAAGCTGCAAATTCTTGTGGTTAGTTAAAACTGAGAAAGGGTGAGACATACCCCCCCTTCAACCAATGGCACCATCCTCCATACATAGTAAGATAGCAAGGAGTTCTGTCACCAATGCCTTAGGTAAATTTGGCCGGAGTTAGTTTGTCAATTAATAACATCCCTACTAGTACTAACGACACTACCCCAAAAGTTGATGGGCCAAAACTGCTACTTCAGGCCGAGATGAAACCTTCACTCATTAAGGTAAATGACTAGACACTCAGACAAGCAAATTTTTAAACTCTTATAACAAAATTAGTCATTTATCCAGTAGGGTCTCTTTGTCTCCGGCAAACTCAACAGAAGTCTGAGACAAACTTTTCTTATGTGACCAAAGTTTTTGTCTGTATGCCTCCGGAACTCATACGCAGTCAGTTTTCACAAAGTCATACTGCAAGCTACCATGCAATGGCAATGATGAACAAACCTCTTGAGCCTTACTTACAAATTTGCACTGCAGCAAGAGAGACCAGACCTCCCGATTTAAAACAGAAGCAATACGCTCAAGTATGTATGTACCTTAGCCTCTTTAAAAGGTGGTAAGACTGTGGTATGTTTAGTCACATCAAACGCAGGTGGATTAACAGCTGAAAGAGCAGAAGCAGATGCCATCAGAGTAAGACCTTGGCGAAGAAAAAGGAGGTGGTGCAGTGTCGGGCTGGGCAGCTGGATAAGTAGCAATCTTCATTGCCGATCAACATCAACACCCTAGCATGAGCATTATGAAGGTATCCCGAAGATTCAGAAGAAAAAAGAGATCTGAGATCAACCTTAGGCTTAGCTTGCTCCGTCGATACATTAATAGAGGTCATTCTACACCAGGGAAGTAGTAACAGCACACTATAAATACCCAATTCCCTCAACTCGTCAATGACCTTAATTCTAATCCCTAATTCTTAATTCTAAACAGACGAGTTTACATAGTCTAGTTACATGAACTCCGTAATATGCTGCTATCACCAGTAAGTCCTCCTTATGACATCTCTCAATTGCTTCCAGGACAGTTCATTATTTTGATGATCTGTCAATAATTTATCAATGATCTATCCCAGACGAGTGCCCAGATGTTATGCTCCCTCAAAAGGCTACAGTCTAGTGGAGAGTGTGGGAATGAGCGAGAGCATGAAAGAGAGAGAGAGAGAAATACTGACACGTAACACCATCACTTCTTGCATGAATGACTACTATTCCATCATTCCCCTGCCTGAAGTCTGGAACTCATGGACATCACCAAACGCTGGGTTTCCTCCTTTCTGATGCTTTGCCTTTACTGCAGCTTCTTCAGTCGTGGCTTGTTTGCTTTAAGTTTTGTCTTAAGCAGTGAAATGCTCAGTCGGGTTGAGATCTGGTGATTGGCCCGGTCATTGCAGAATATCCATTTCTTTATCTTAAAAAACTTCTGGGTTGGTTTCACGGTAAGTTGTGGGTCTCTGTCCATCTGTACTGTGAAGCAATGTCTAATCAATCTCGCTGCATTGGTTGAATCTGAGCAGAAAGTAAATCCCTGTACACTTCAGAACTCATCCAGCTGCTTCTATCTTCTATCTCATCATCAATAAACACCAGAGACCCAGAGCCATTGGAAGACATGCATGTTCATGTTATCACACTGCCACCACCATGTTTTACCGAGGATGTGGTGTGCTTTCCGAGCCTTCTCCATACTTTCTTCCTCACCTCAGTCTGATTCAGGTTGATCTGAGTTCATCTGGCTAAAGAATGCTGTTCCAGAACTAGTCTTCTTTAGATGTTTTAGTCTAATCTGGGGTTTCTGGGTTTCTGGGTTAATTCATGGTTTGTGGTGGACCCTCTGTATCTGCTCTCACGAAGTCTTCTCTTTATGGTGGACGTAGATACTGATACACCTCTTCCTAAAGAGTGTTCTTCACTTGGGTGGATGTTGTGAAGGGGTTTTTCTTCATCATGGAAAGGATTCTGTGATCTTCCACCACTGTAGTCTTCCGAGGACGTCCAGGCCTTTTTGAGTTCCTGAGCTCACCAGTGCACTCCTTTTTCCCCAGAGTGCGCCACAACTGTTAATTTAGCCCTTCCTAACATTTCTGCTATCTCTCTGATGGAGTTCTTCTGTGTTTCAGTCTAATGACAGTCTGATTCACTTCCATTGAGAGTTCCTTGTTGTGGGTTCACAGCAACAGCTTCCAAATGCAAATGCCACACCTGGAATCGACTCCACACCTTTACCTGCTTAACTGATGATGGATTAATGAGGGAAAAGCCCATGCAGCCCATGAAAGCTGTTGAGATAACTGTTCAATTACTCTTGGTCCCTAGAAAAAGAGGCAGCTTCGTATTAAAGAGCTATCAATCCTAAACCCTTACTCCAATTAGGATGTGATAACCCCCCATTAAAACTGAGAGTCTGCACTTGAAGCCAATATTAATTATATAACAGTATCTTGAATATGTTTTGGAAAACAGCTAAAACTTGTGTCACTGTCCAAATATTTTTGGGTATAAAGAGCAGTCTTCTCAGCACCTTGGACCCCCATCAGATTGCCTAGTGTGCAAACCGATCTACTAACGATGCAGACCACTGTCTGTTGGGACGGTGACCACACCTACCCAAACCCCAAGCCTGAGTCCTCCCAGCCACGCTCTACATACTGTCCACCTTTGACAGCGTCACAAACAAGTTCCAACATTAAATTTGATTTGCTGATGACACAACAAATGGTCATCACGAACGATGATGATGAGGGGCTGTGTACACAGGACATTTATCTACTTGTTTTCTGCCCTCTAGTTAGTATGGCTGTGGTTTAGCATTTAGCATGTAGTTCTCGTTCTCGCCATTCCGAATGCATCAATGCATAATCCTACACACAATGTGGTTCAGAGAGGTATCAGCATGACACAGACTTCTCTCAATCGGTCCACTAAGTTCTGTCAAGTGCAAGGATTGTTTGAAGCCCTTTTTAAATATATGGGGAAGCTAGCTGCTAGCCACCTAGCATTGCTTAATTGGGGCCTGTAGGCTTGTGTTGTCCAGCTAAAATGCCTCAATTCGATGTTTCGAGTGTATAATTTATGCCAAGAGAATCACTGGTAGCTGTGGTAATTACTTTATGTGCCTTTAGGTTGTACATTTCATAGCTAATCAAAGGCCAGGTCTTAGCCTCGTGGCAGGCCTTTAGTCATGTTTATTCCCTTGTTGGTACTTAAGTTGTATTTGTAGTAAGAGAAGCACCCAGAGACCAGAATTGATCATTTATATTTATTTTATTCTTTCTTTGTAGAAAACCACACACACTCACACACGTTGAGACCTGTACGAGGATAATGTTGATGCTCAAATTACAGGCTAATTCAGTGTTTAATCCTGGACCTGAACATTCTCTCCTTTCTTCTCAACTCACCTGAACACCATAACAATATAATTGTTGTCCTGACCCCATCCCTGAAGTAATTGCTAATTCACATACAAACCGGTTACAGTCCTCATTACAGACCGCATAGAGAGGAAGTAAAGGTCCTCACAGAGGAGCAACAACCTCTCCCTCAGTGTTAGCAAAGCCAAAGTATTGTTTGCTCACTTTACAAGTAGGAGCAGAGTAAACACACCACTGAGCTTGGAGGGAGTGATAGTAGAAAAGGAAAGCGGTTCCTTGTTTCATTCCTTCACTGGAGAAGTATCCTGACAGTGTAATGGAGGTGATGTGTTACCGTCTTCTACTCCCAGTCAAACTCTGACAGCTGCATTTTCAACACTGGCGTTGGCCCTGGCTGAAATCTGATTGGCCCCCTGAAGTGCCCCTGTCACTTCACTCATCTAGCCTGAGAGCGGTGATCAGATTATAGGTAGATGCAATTCCATGCCCAAACACTAGTGGTGCTAATGAGCCAAATAGGAATGTCCAGTGTGGATAAAGCTTAGAGAAGAGGAGGATTTGCACTAATTTGTAGAGAAAGTTTTTCTGGCTGTCAACGTTCTGAGGAGCTGGTTTAGTCATAAATCCCTGTTTACTCACAGCCGTCATGTAGCTTAGGTCTGATAAACATTTAATTAAGAAGCAAAGCTAACAGTAATGTTAACTGAGGCCATACTTGTGTTTACACATTTTAGCATTTTGTTAATATATGTAATGCGAATTCATGTCTTTGTAATTTGCATTTGTGAGTTAACATTATAGCTTCAAACATTGTAGCTTCAAAGTAGCCTAATGAAAAGATTATGTGAAATTAGTCTTACCTTCAAAAATTGACCAGAAAGGTTTAGGCTGACTGTCTTGTGCGTTCCTCCCGGTCACCATATGTTGAAAAGCTGTTATGTCTTCAGCATTTTACTTCTTATTAGAACAATAAACCTAAAAACTAAATTAAATAAATAAAATTTTAGCTCATCATGTTAAGTGAAACAGAATTTTATTTTCAGTGTGTTGATTCACAGCATGAATATTTGAGCTCACTGTAGAACTACTCATCTGAGCAACTAATTCCTCCCTTCTAGAGCCGCCAGAGTATGAAGCTTTTAGTTTTATGTTCACATTTTCCCTTCCACCTTAAACATTTATAAATGGCACATACGTTACATTGATCCTTAGTACATAAGTGTTTTATGAGTTTCATACATTTCTTCTCATGTTGTGCAGACATTAAAACTAATGTTCTGTTCCACCTTAAAAGCGTAAGCTTGAATTCTTTTAAAGACCGCAGACTGCGATTGGTTGGAGTAATGAATGAAAGCGTGACGTAGCATTGGAGTCTTCCTGGCAGAACTTTCGCTGAAGCTTTCATTTAAGAAGTTATTTACACGCATAGCCTAGGCCTGTGCAGCTACTGTACATCTTGTTTTTACCCCTTTTGAGAGGTTCAAGTCTTAGTCAGAGTGATCAGACCCCCACAATCCCCTCGTGATCCGTGCCCTGCCTCCAGCCCCTTATCAGGTCATAAATCATTTAGGGAGAGCAACAATAGTAACAATAGTTAATGCTGTGTGTATGAAATGTCTGATATTGTTATCTTGCCAAATGGCACATAAGTTCACTGAATTTTTACCTTATGGTGATCAGATTTACCATAACTTTAATGTAATGGCTTTTTATTAGTTTTATGTCACCTCATCCAACACAAACTCACTTTTATATTTCAATCTTTCAGTCTTTCCTTCAGTTTTAAATAAATAATAATGTGGTCTTATAGACAACATGGTTTCAACGGAATGCATGCTTATACTGCATACATATGATTTTACTGTGTAAGCTACAATCAAGTGTTAGAACATGGTGTGACTGGTGTCTATCTATGAATATTGTGGCTCCTTTATTGTGAGACCAGGTAGGACCATCACTGTGATCAACACTGCTAGAAATAAAGGTATGCATGAGTTTCTCCAGATCTGGTTCAGTCAGAAAATGCCTGATCTTGTTGATGTTACTAAGTGATAAAAACCTGATTTGATAGCTGCTTTGACACGAACTGAGATCCATTAGTACATCAAGGTTATATGCCACAATCTACATTTTTTTTTATTCAAGTGCGGATACTTAGAAAGTGAGTTAAAGGTTTGAGAGTTGTTTGGGGAGAGGGCCATGTTGATCCAAGTACCATCTACATAGTTGTGAAACATGACAAAATCAGCTCTCAAAGCCAGTTCCTTCAATGATTAAAAAACAGAGTTTTAAATTGGATGAAAATGATTTATTATTTTCTCAAAGCCACGAACCAAACAGTAAAGGATCATATACCAATGACTGGTTTAGTGAAACGATTGAGTAAAGTGACATTGGTTGCTGGGTTACGTCACTAATCTCCAAATAACTTATTATCAGAGCTAAAACCATTTAAATTAAATTAAAAACCAATTCAATTTTCTAAAAGGTTCAAGATTATTCTAACATGACAGACAGTCAGGAAGCTCAAAATTATATTAGAATCAAAATGAAAAGTTAGGACATCTGAAACTTTCTAAAAGTTACACTGACCTTACAAATTACTCCACACACTTAAAATCAATCATTTAAATAATTAATATAAGCAAATGTGCACATTACCAATATAGTATTTTAGTTAACCTTAAATTAGAAGTGATTAGAAGTTAATTATTAAAACATTATTAACACTATTAACACCGCTATTAATGAATAATAAATTCTTACCTAATATGATTCCTTAATAGTAAATAAATCATACCAGAATAATATTATATTATATCCCTATATAATTATTAACTCTTTATATTTAATATTTAACCCTGATTTATACCCATTCATCTAAATGTTAGCAACTAATCAGCATATCACCCACCACCTCAAACCACATCCCACCTACAAAGAGGTCACCTTACAGGGTCGTACAGTAATTAGTCGCCTTGTTACCATTTTCCTGCCCTTAGTTTGACCCTTGTGTGATGAAGCAGGACATTAACAGAAACAGAGATAAGAGGAGATACGTGTGAGCCC
The DNA here is from genome assembly GCA_021613375.1 of Megaleporinus macrocephalus. NCBI lineage: Eukaryota > Metazoa > Chordata > Actinopteri > Characiformes > Anostomidae > Megaleporinus > Megaleporinus macrocephalus. The sequence goes on from CM038725.1 coordinate 38,675,251, forward strand.
CGTGTGGAGAAGTGACTCTAGAAGGTTCATATCTTCTCGTCTACAGTCAGTGTTCCTCTGTAAACAGAACACAACATCAGAAATTTCACTTTGATTAACTGCTGTTTGTTCTGTAGACCATTCAGTAAAACATCTCTTTTATTTGAATGTTTACATTTTAGCAAATATAAAAAATCTAAACATTATTAACTCCAGTGATTCACTTTATTCTAATTCACATGAAAACTAGGCTTAAAGAATTTGTGCACTGCAGACAGACGACCAATTACATGCTGCTGTTCTTGCGAATTCAGCATATGTTCAGTTGGCAGCCCAACAGAGTTACGAGATGGAGTTCATTCAGCTCAGCCTGAGTTTTTCCCTGGAGGTGATGAACCCACTGTTACCTAAACAGTTTGGATCTCCTCTCTTAGGCACGTCTAGAACGTGTATGAACAAGCTGCTCTACTTGATTTACTCCCCACCTCCTTATTAACTACTCTCATACTACCACTGCTGTTCAAAATAAATGTCAAGTTACCTTTGCATTATAGGAGAATTGAGACTTGCTTCCTGTGTGGATCGTTCTGATTCTTGTAGTCCTGGTTGTTGATCCATGCAGTGAGGGTACTGACATGGTTATTGTTCATGACACCCTTGTTTTGAAGCAGGTTGGACCATTCGTTTACCATCTTTATAGACTGCTGTTTAAAACTGTTTTCAAAAGTGTTCACCTTGTTTTACTGATTGAAGTGTTCTGAAAGTCGTTGAAGTTTTGGCACTATTTAACCAATCTGGGCATTGCACCTGGATGGTCAGTTTGAAGGAGCCCACAACATATCCTTGCTTATGGCAGTAGCTAAGCTCGTCTGAAGGATCCTGATATTGTACTGGGAAACTCACGATGTATTTCTGTTGGCACATAAACAACTGGAAGTTCCCTGCCATGATATTTTGCACTTTAGGAATGAGACTGGTATCCAGGGAGATGAGTTTGTTGCAACTTCAAGCATGGCTTCAGCTAATTTGCTATTTGGTTTAACTTTCTGGCTTCCAGTATACTCTTCACTGGTGGTTGGTGATCCCCATTGATGAACTGTCCAATCGGATTGTCTTTGCTATTTTTCCATTGTTTGTACAGTTTTATTTTTCCAACCTCTTTTGGAGTAGCTTTTTTTTCTTTAAACTTCGGTGGTGCAGCTCCCTCTGCCATGTACCAGTCCCCTCCTTGATCTTTCTGTCTGTTCTTTGCGCTTGATGAAAGGCTCCCATTGCTCGGGTGTTTTGGAGGGTGTCGGCCTCCACAGATCGAGACGCTTAGCTTCCAAAGCGATCTCTTCTTCACGGCATCTGGTTTCAAGCCTCGCGCTAGAGCGTGAAACGGGCTGCTGTTACACTGACTGTCTGATTATTGATGCACATCGTAATGGCCGTCTGGGTTTTGGGACACTCTTTGGTTTGTAGATGAGAGTCACTGTTTGACTGGCAGGCTTAGATCCTGGATTCAGCTCCTGCATTTTGGTGAGCTTGCCTTGACTGTCCTCTGTTAGGATGACGACCTTAGTGCCGGTAGTTTCAGACAGAACTCTGATATCGAGAAGAGTACCTGCTGTTGTGGGGTTCCTGATCTTCTCAGCATGTAACTGTGAGAGATCACCTGACTGTCTTTTTAGATTTCAGGTCTGACGGCATGTATGCAATGTACCTGTTATTTTGTCCAGCTTTGAGTTTCTCCTCTGTTCTTTCAGTCTTTAAACCAGATTTGACGTAATTGCCAATGATGTCATTTACTTTACCTTGGACATGCGCGACAATGTGACCGGAGAACTTCTTGTGGAACACTTCTACCAAAGCATCAGCTAATGAAGCACTGATGGTGTCAGCTAAATCCTGCTTGAATTCTTTCAGCATCTGAATCTGTGAATCAGACAGATCGTTTAGCTTCACCTTCTCTGAGAAACCTTTGTCTTTTTTAAATTTATTCAGCTCTTCTTGAAGGTTTGAGAAAAACTTGTTTGAGAGGTTGGATACAGTGGCAATGGCATCTATTGCCAGTGCTGACATGTGGATGGTTTGAATGGCTGTCAGAATTGCAAGTACTTTACCTTTGGCCTCAGATTTAGCACTGTCAATGACTTTGGAAATGCATGAGTTAAGCTTGTTCTGCCAGTCAAGGTCGTCATAGAATGGCTGTAATGCAGTGTTGCCTAACTCTTTGAAAATGTCCAGGAGTTTGCTCTTTCTGTTCTTGTCCTGCAGGAGATCAGATAATTGTTGTTTGTCCTCAATGTAGGAAAGTATGATTGAGTCTGTTAATGCAGCCAAAGGATCTTTTTCCATGTTATGTTTCACATCATCAACAATTTTCCTTTTCACATCATTTTTAATGCTGTTAAGTATTTCTGTGAGTATTGCTTCTTCTGCCTTGCCAATTCCATACATGACGGTTTCCTTTACTAATTCTTTTGCAACATATTTCACTGTATTCTTCAAATTTGTCTTTACAACAGAACTAAGGCCGTTTTTAGCCTGTTTGGAGAGAAACTTTGGCAGTGCCTTCAATTGTTTGCCAAATGCCTTCATAGCTATTTTACAAGCTTTGAAGCCCTTTGAAATCAGCTTTCCAATTCCAAACCCAATGAGAGATATACCAATGGAAATTGCTTTATCAATAGCCCATGACTTCCAGCTGAATTCTCCTGTTATCATAGACTCGATACCAGAGATACAGTCTGATATTCCTTCAGTGATCAGCCCCATGCCAACTTGAGCTAATGTACCAAATGTAAACGCGGTGAGCAGTGCACCTCCAATGATCTGCAAAATTCCAAGAAAGAACACCACTAGAGCTTCCCATGGGAAACGAGGCTCTTCTTCAACAGCAAAGACATATTTCAGACCTCGATTGTACAGATTGTAGGCCTCCGCTTGGAGATCATCATCAGCGCTTGACACCAGGGAGAACATGGGGGATTTATTTGCTTTAGCATCCCTTCCTCTTTCTTTGATCTCCTCCAGCTTCTTGATAGCCTCACTGATGTTTTGGTCAAAGTAGCCAAACATGTTGCACTTGTTTGATAACTGTTTCTCAAGGCTTGTCAGGTCACTGTTGGCTGAGACAGCAGAGGACATTTTGACAAACTGCAGGCAGATCATGCTCTCTTCAACAACATACTTCAAAGAGTCCTGTGCTTTCTTGAGATCATCCATGGCCTTAGAGAGGTAATCTTTCTTCTTCTGCTTTATAGTGCAGTACGCATGACTGTAAAAAGCTATGGCTGCCCAACTTTCATCTTGTTCCATAGCTTTTTCAAACAGCCTGCTACTAATATCCCATTGTTTTTTACCCAGTGCGACATTCCCAAACTTGATGTAGTGGTAAATGCTGGAACACGGTGAGGTCTGACTTTGACACTGACTTTTTGCCTGAGACAAATCAGCTGTCAAGCTCTTCTGCAATTCACTTCTTTTCAACTGATCTATTTGTTCAGATTTAACTTGTAACCAAACTCCCCAGAACTCATTCAAGATGGCGACAACAGCTTCTTTTTCCTCTTCATCTGTCTTTCTGTGAATGTCCTGAAGGGTTTTGCAGTACTCTGAAAACAGGTCCTCCCGCAGTTTCATCTCAGTCACATCATTCATCATCTCAGTTATCCTCTCTGCTGCAAGTCTATCCCTTGTTTTCTTTGCCTCCTCCAGAGACGACACTGTCCTGAATGCCTCCTGCAGATGATCAGTGGTCATGATCACCTGAGCAGATCCAGGTTTACCTTTGCGTGCCGTTCGTCCAAATGCCTGGAGTTCCACTCTTGTATTCTCAGACAGGAAGGACAGGACCACAAATAGTCCTCCGTTGTTGTTCACCTGTTTGGAGACTTTAATGTCTGTACCACGACCAGCGAGGTTTGTGGCAACAATGACATCACCAGGAAGCAGTTCCTTTTCTATTTTGCTCAAACTGTCTTTGTCACTGCGGCAGTAGAGAATGATTTCACCTGGGATGATACTTTTCAGCTCCTCATGGACGTCTTTGGCTTTGTTGATAGTTTCACAGATCACCAAGGCTGCTCGTCCACCTCTGTGTGAATTCTGGGTAATTTCAGTCATAACCACACGTTTTATTTCAGATTTCCACTCTTCTGCTGAAGGCTTTAGAGTACCTTTCACCTCAAACAGTTTCCTCCGGTTGAAAGTGGGCATTCTGCAGGTGGAGAGATTTGGATACAGGTCCTGCAAAAACAGGATTTCATTGTCACTCCCTAGTGTTCCCGTTGTTCCATATATTTTTCCATGGTATTTTTCAAAAAAGCAAATGTTGGAAATGTAGTTTGTCACTGTTGAAATCGTACTCAGTTTGATTCTGTGTTTAATTTCCACAAACTGCTGTAGACCATCACCCCATTTCTTGTTCAGTTCTACAATACCTGTGGATCTGAAGTCCACTGGACAGACACTTCATTTTCTACCACATATTCCTGTCCTTCCCTCAGTCTCATAGCCAGAAAGGCATTCTGAACCCACACTGCCATCTTCTTCTCAATCAGATTTCTCAGGAATCCAGGGATGCTGATTTTGTCTTTATTGTTTGTACATGGGGTGTACTGAATCATCCCTGAGATTAATTTTGCAATTGGCTTGATGAGAATTTCTTCGGAATCATAAAGAGTACAACACAAGCCTTCATCCAAAACAAGAAATGTAAAGTTTGGAATGTCCTCATTGTCGTACGTGTTGGGCTTTCTGAGATGGAGCAATCCTTTCTCATCTAAAGTGTATACAGTGAAACCGTAGGGGACGTACTCCTCGATTTCCTGGAAAAAGTTTACCATTGCATCCTGATTTACAGTTTTCAGTTTCTTTAGAAGTTCATCTTTTTCACTTTTGAGGATCTCCTCTGTAAATCCCTCTGGTACAATCTTTGATTCTTCAGCAATATGTAAAATATCCATTGGGTCATTAATTTCAGTTCCTTCTGTGTCAATTGAGTCAAATACGACTTTGAAAAATGGAGCCGGGGGAGCCTGGACAAATGTCTGGTGTCCTGTTGACAAGAAACCATAATGGCTGATGTGGCCCCAGATCATGGACAAAATAATGTTCAGGTGCTGCATGGAGGCCATGGGGCTGGAAAGGTAGGTCAGCTGGACTCCCTGATCCAACATCAGAGAGTCCACTTCATCAATTATGATGCACTGATAGCCTCGATCAGGCCTCACATCCTTCATCTCAAATACCTGGCGAAGGTGATCTGCAGCGAAGGCTTCGATTGTTCCATAGACCACATTCTTCTGGTAGCACTGTTTTCTATCCTTGTCTTCAGTTTTATCTGTGTTTGTGTCGACTGTAAGGCCAAAGTATGAGTAGAATTTCTTCCACTCTTGAGCATCTCTTTGACATAACACAGAAGAGCTGGACAACACATCTACCTTCTCACCCCTGAGTGCCCGCAGCACCGCAAACATTGCTATGACGCAAGACTTCCCTTCTCCAGTTCCCATCTCCAGGAGCTTTCCAGTGTCAGACAAGGACAACAGACACCAGCTTGTCATTTGAGTTACTCTGGGCCACCACTTCCCTTCAGCATTGCACTGGTTTACAGCATTGCATAAGACTGCCAGGATCTCCTGAAGGCTTCCTGTGTCTGTGCTATGACTCAGATTCTTAGCTTTCTGAACATCTGTGTATTTTTTTATTTCTCCAGATGTAATCATGTCTGTAACGTTCTTTACAATGCGGTATGATTTCTCCAGAGTTTGTTCATCAATGTTTTTCATCTGCCGTATTTCATCAATAAGACGCTCAATGCTCTTTTCTTTCTCAGCTCTGAAGCTTGTTTCTAAATCCTGGATCAGTTTTTCAGTTTCTGATGAATTCAGAAGTGTAAGGAGCGACTGGTTCTTCTCATCTGTCCACTCAGAAGACACCTGATATGTTTGGATCAGATGTACAATCTTCTTGCTAGAAACAAAGTCTTCATTTTGATGGTGCTCAATTAATGCTGCAAGTAGGTTCAAGACTTCCACTGGTGACCAAAGTTGTTGTGCTACAAGATTTGAGACCATCTGGAAAAGTTCTTTGGCTTGTTCTTTCAGGGTTTGGAATTGCACTGCACAGGCAAATAAGATCTCCAAACAAACTGTACCTGCCAGGGATGCCCTGTTTTTCTCTTCTTGTGTTTCTCCAGATAACGCTTGGAGGAGATTCTCAAGAAAGGTCAGAATGTAGACTTCATTAGGAGGCACTTCTTTTACAGAACACTGTTGCACAATGGTTATGAATTTATTGTTAGCGTCTGCACGTTTGTCAGTGTGGAGCACCTGAAACAGAGACTTGATAAACCTGTGTCTCAGTTCCATATCCTCACTATGAAAATTACCCATGAGGCTTTGCAGGATCTGTCTTGCAGGAGCCAGCACATCATTTTCCTTGAGCTTTGTCAGTTCCAGGTTCTGGGAGGCACTGGGACTTCTTTCAACAATAAATCCTCGACTAAGATTAGGACTCCCTGTCTTCACACCTCTAAACCATATTGAAGGTAATCAGAGATGAAGTCGTCCATGGATCCATACACAATGTCTGCTTTATAGATATCACTCTGGGACACTGTGTTTGTTTTCATGTTTGTATTGAGAGAAATCCCAAGGTGCTTGAAGAAGTCAGACCACTCCTTAATTAGCTCATGTGAGTGAACGTCAGAGCTCAGAACAATGTCCAGTTTGTTTCCCATACAGACATGCATGGCTGAAAACATGGCTGTGACACACGGGTCTTCTTCCACACCAACCAGTTCTGGTGCTCGGCTCCTCTCGGCCAACATCAACACACACCACCTCAGCATGTGCTGCACTGTGGGCCACCAGCCTTTGGTATCAAACACTGCTTTGCATAGCTGAGACATGTGAGTTCTTGGATGTCATCTGTGTATTCAGGTTTCAGATTTAAAGGATCTTTCTTGAATGGTGGTGCATTCTTTGGGACACTTTCTGAATATCGTAGAACTCCATTGATAGAATTATTTATCAGTCTGAATTGTACAGAAATCATCTTAATTCCTGAGTGTTTTCAAATCTGCTAGAGCTGAACCTAAGACCATCCACATTCCTGCTTTCTGAGAGACTTTCGGAACTCCAGTTGGATTCTCAGGACCAAACAAATTTCCTGAGCCAGGTAATGGAGTGTTCCGGAGTCCATCTTCCATTCTGGTGATGATGTCATACACTTGTAACACATGAGCATCTTCAGTTATTGGAGCATCCGTCAGCTTATTTCTCAGAGACAGAGAGCTTTAAGTAGAGTCACTGGCTGCCCCCACTGGGGTCCATTGAGTTTGTTTGGCACAAGTCTGAGGAGCATTTTTGTGGAGTCTAGGTGGCTTTCCTTGCCATTTAGATGTGTGAGTTTGTCAAGGAGAAGCTTCAAGCACTGGACTTCCATCTTCAAAATGAACACAGAAGCTCTTCCAACTGCATTCTGTAGAGACAATGTGAGGACTCCAAGGAATTCTATAAGATAGAGATCTGTGGTGGAAAGATTTCCCTCAGCCCATCGTTTGGCTATTAGGGCTGCATTGGAATCACAGCTGGCTTGGTCAGTGATGAAGTGCATGAGGCTTAGGTACAGGGCTTGAGTCAGCAGGAAACTCTCAGAAACACTGCATGCTGATTGGCTGATGGTCTCCACCAGGGACTGCACCTGATTGGACATGCTTTGCAGGGAAAGTCCCTCTGTCTTCTCCAGAGACAGGGCACACAGTTCTGTGATGAACACCTGAGTGTGCTGCAGAGTGCCAAAGGATGGAGGAGCACTGACCCATTCATCAAACAGGAGCTTGTCCAGGGCTGACACGATGTTCCCCAGCTGATCAGGACTCAGCTCAGCGAGACTAAGGTTCTGAACAGGGACGCCGCATTTTGAGGAGATGGTTTCTAGAAGGGTATCTCTGTCTGATCGGTCGTTTACCTCAAACTCGTCCAGACGATCTATTAGAACACGCTGTTTGGACTCGACTTCCTCTGAAATCTCTCTGTTCATATTTTGCTCATGTTGCTTTTGAGCCTGCTGGTGAGATTCTTCAAGTCTTTGATTCAGCTGTTCTCTTCTCTTCATCTCCTCAGCCTCTCTTGTCTTTCGCTCCTCTTCTCTTTTCCTTTCCTCCTCTCTCCGTCTCTCCTCCTCTCTCCGTCTCTCCTCTTCTTTCATCTTTCGCTCTTCTTCTCTTTTCCTTTCCTCCTCTCTCCGTCTCTCCTCTTCTCTTTTCCGTTCCTCCTCTCTCCTTCTTTCTTCTGCTTCTCTGATTGGCTTATTAAAGCAGTATTCACACTCATATGATTCATTGTAACCAACGGGTCTGTAGTATTCTCCTCCATTGAAAACGTGTACATACCGCCCATGAATCGTAGTTTGGTATAAGTTTGAGAAAGACGTGCATGGAGACAAGGCTTTATTACATTTGCAGCATTTGATGCCCCAACGATTTTCTGATGGCGTGTTCCCCATTTTTGGACAGGTTTTTCAGCAGGTAAGCAGTAACTTCAAGAGTAACCTGTGCTTTTTTGAAAAATACAGTAAAAGATCAAATTTACAAATAAAATTGTAACATAATTTAACAGTATATAAACTAACAAATACAAAAACTTTTGATAAGTCAGCGTACGTTTTACAGACACTGTTATCCTGCATGATCTACAATGTAGATATACAGAACAAGACTGGTGTTCCACACAAGAGTAGAGAGTGGGGGAAAATGTAACGATCCACCAGGAGGTTGATTAAAAGATTATTTGCAGCACTAACTCATAAGTCATTAGTTATTTATCTGAGTAAACATCCTTAGCTGTTCATTAACTGTGTAATAATCTGTAGTTTAAAAAGTGCTCCATAAATAAAGATGATGATGACGATTATAAGACTTTTATTTTTGGACAATATGATCTGGTATCTAAACAACTAAAACAGTTATACTTCTGCCAAACAATGGGTTGGGCAAAATTTTGCATACTCTCTTTATGTTTTTTTTTTTAATGTGAAATGTTCCTTGCACGTTTCTGTTAGGGTTAGTGTTATGGTTCGACATTACACTGCAACACTAAATAAGACCAACTGTGTTGTAAGATGTATTTCTAAAACTACTGAGTATAACAAACCAAACAGGTTAAAGAGATGATTTTGTAGCAGACATTGAGCTTCTAATTCATTAGTCTCCCACCTCAATCCCCCTACCAATAACCCAGCCCTGTCTCCCACCCCAATCCCCCTACCAATAACCCAGCCCTGTCTCCCACCACAATCCCCCTACCAATAACTCAGCCCTGTCTCCCACCCCGATCCCCCTACCAATAACCCAGCCCTGTCTCCCACCCTAATCTCCCTACCAATAACCCAGCCCTGTCTCTCACCCTAATTCTCCTACCAATAACCCAGCCCTGTCTCTTACCCCAATCCCCCAGCCAATAACCCAGCCCCCCCTATTATTAAACCCACACCCCCACCAATGAGCCTGCAATGTATTCCCATCCTCATAACCCTACCAATGAACCAGATCTCTCTTCCATCCCAAATCTTCTACCAATGAACCTGCTTTGTCTCATGATCCCCATACCCCACCCTTGAATTTTCCTTGTCTCTTGATCCCCATATCCCACCCATTAACCTGCCTTGTCTCCTGATCCCCATATTCTACCCTTGAACCTGCCTTGTCTCCTGATCCCCATATCCCACCAATGAACCTGCCTTGTCTCCACATTCTCATGCCCCTTTAGCTCAAGCTACAAAACAACCATCAATGGGAATCCCTCAGAGTGGTCACCAGGTTTGGTAATATTAGGTAATATAAGTTAGATGGGTGGTCCCTGCAGGACAGCAGTGTGAAAATATTGCCATCATTATTGAGAAAATGACAATCACAGATATGTAAACATGAATTTTTCTGCAGATGTACTGACCCTTCTTTTTATTATTGTTTTTGGTGTCGAGTGTTGATACGTTCAGAACACAAATCACATTTTATTTACATTTTTTAAACAACAGTAACATGTTCAAGAGCCATCAGGAAAACTTTTTTTTCCAAACTGTGAATTGTGTTTGCTTTTGTGAGAAAAAATAATTATTAATATCAATAATCACATGTGCAGCAGACATATGTGTGAAATAAATGTTATTACCTTGTTGTCCTTCTTGATTAAACTTGTTTCATGTTCAGTATAACTTTTTATTGTTAAATTGTTGTCATTTATTTTTCATACCGTGTATTCCTCCTCTCCTAATCCTCTCTGTGCTGGAACATAGACTGTGTTTTCTGTCTTCTTGATGAAGTTTCTAAGAGGAAGTGAGATTCAGACCTGTTCTCAGCGTGGTGCTGAGTGTGTGTACGTTCTGTTCTTACCTGATAGAGAATATTGCTGATCAGAGGCCTCCTGAAAACTGTTCCTGTAAAAGAGAGTTTAGAGAAATTAGTTCTTAATAATGACTACACACAAACACACACACATACAAACATATAGACACACACACACTTAGACACACACACATATATACATACCTACACAGATATATAGACACACACACACACAAATATACACATACACATACATACACACACACATACACAAACAAACATACAAACACACGCACATACATACATATAGACACACACACATATACATACATGTACACATACAAAAATACACACACACACACACACATATATATATATATATATATATATATATATATATATATATATATATATATATATATATATACAGACACACAAAAAACACACACACACACATACATGTACACATTAAAAATACACACACATAAACACACAGACACACATATAGACACACACGCACATACATACACACACACACATATAGACACACACGCACATACATACACACACACACACATATAGACACACACACATACATACACACAAACACACGCAGATAAAGACACACATACATGTACACATACAAAAATACACACTTGTACACATACACATATGCATACATACATACACACAAACACACACACAAACACACGCACATATGCACATAGACACACACACACACAAATAAATGTACACATACAAAAATACACACACATAAAAATACACACACGCACACAGACATATACACATACTCACACACACAAACATACAAACACACGCACATAAAGACACACACACAAATACATACATACATACTAATATATATAGACATAGACACACACACACATACATGTACACATACAAAATTACACACACATGTACACATACAAAAATAGGCACATGTGAAAAATACACACACATACACACACATAAACATACAAACACACACACACACACACAAAGTCACACACATAGACACACGCACATACATACACACACACATACATACACACATATAGACATAGACACACATACATGTACACATACAAAAATACACACATACACACACACATAAATGTACACATACAAAACTATACACATATAGACACAGAAACATACAAACACACGCACATAAAGACACACACACATACATACAAATATATAGACATAGACACACACAAACACACATGTACACATACAAAAATACACACATGTACACATACACATATGCATACATACATACACACAAACACACACAAACATACAAACACACACACATACACACATATAGACACTCACACACATACATGTACACATACAAAAATACACACATGTACATATACACACACACGCACACACACGCATACACTTACAAACTCACACACATACACACACACACATAAAGACACACACACACACACACAAACATACAAACACATGGACATAAAGACACACACACACACACACACACACATACATACATATACACATATAGACATGGACACACATACATGTACTCATACAAAAATACACACACATAAACACACACACACATATATAGACACACACACACACAAACATACAAACACATGCACATATACACATATAGACACACACACACCTACATGTACACATACAAAAATACACATACAAACACACACACATGCACACACACATAAAAACATACACACACACACAAATAAACACATGTACACATACAAAAATACACACATGTACACACGCACATAAAGACACACACAAACACACACACATACATACACATATATAGACATAGACACACACACACATACATGTACACATACAAAAATACCCACATGTACACATATGCATACATACATACACACAAACACACAGACACACACAAACATACAAACACACGCACATACACACATATAGACACACACACATACATGTACACATACAAAAATACACACACATAAACACACACACACGCACACAAACAAACACATACACACACAAACATACAAACACACGCACATAAAGACACACACATACTTACATCCATACATACACACATAGACATAGACACACACACACACACACACACACATACATGTAAACATACAAAAATACACACACATGCATGTACACATATAAAAATACACACATGTACACATACACATATGCATACATACATACACACAAACACACATAAACATACAAACACACACACTTAAAGACACACACACACACATAGAGACACAAACGCACACGCACACATAAACATCAGTCAATCAATCAACCTTTATATAATCTCGGAAGTACATTGAGGGGTGATCCTCGTTTTCAATGCAACCGAGCATATATATTTTAAGGGATTAAAAGCAAAATGAGAAAAAAAAAATAGAATACTAATTTTAAATAAACATTTAATATAGATGCATAAAATATAATGTAAAATGTTTTAGACAAATTTAATAAAAGAATATAAAACATACACACACACACATAAACATACAAACACACAAATAAAGACACACACACACACACATAGACACACACGCACATACATACACAAACACAAACATACAAACACACACACATAAAGAGACACACACACACATACATACATACACACACATATAGACATAGACACACATACATGCACACATACAAAAATACACACACATATAGACACACACACAGAAACATACAAACACACACACATAAAGACACACACACACACATACATACAAACATATAGACATAGACACACACTCACATACATGTACACATACAAAAATACACTGTATGTACACATACAGATATGCATACATACATACACACAAACACACACACACAAACATACAAACACACGCAAATACACATATAGACACTCACACACATACATGTGCACATGTGTTTAAAAAATAAATAAATAAAATAAAATAAACATAAAATAAACATAAAATACATAAAAAATATATAGGTAAAATCATAATAGAAAGATATACTTATTTTAAAAAATCACAGGCTTTCTGATGGTGACTAGAAACTTAAAATTTAAAATGGTTCAGTGATCCCAGCGAGCTGAGCTTCAGATTTTCCTGTAGAGAATTCCAGCTCGCTGGTGCTCTGTAGCTAAAAGCAGATTTTCCTAGTTCACTAAAACTCTCGGTACCTGACAGGTGATCCAGCCACTAGAGCGAATCTGATAATTATTGTTATTTATCGAAATCAAGGAAGAGATGTAAGCTGGCAAATGGCCAGAGAGTGATTTATAGATAAAAATAAGCCAATGATTCTCTTCGTGCAGCTAGTGAGGACCACCCAACTTTATCATAGTGTCTGCAGTGGTGAGTACTGTAAGGGTGACATAAAGACACACACACAAATACACATATACACACACACATACACATATACATGTATACATACAAAAATACACACACACATACACATATATAGACATAGACACACACATACATGTACACATACAAAAATACACACATGTACACATACATATATGCATACATACATACACACAAACACACACAGATAAAAATAAGCCAATGATTCTCTTCGTGCAGCTAGTGAGGACCAACCAACTTTATCATAGTGTCTGCAGTGGTGAGTACTGTAAGGGTGACATAAAGACACACACAAATACACATATACACACACACATACACACACAGACACATATACATGTATACATACAAAAATACACACACACATACACATATATAGACATAGACACACACACATACATGTACACATACAAAAATACACACATGTACATATACAGATATGCATACATACATACACACAAACAAACACACAAAAATACAAACACACGTACATAAATATACACATACACATACATACATACACTCATACATACACACACACAGACACACACAAACACATAAACATACACATACATACATACACACACACACACACAAACATACAAACACATGCACTTAGACGCATATAGAAACACACACACACACACATAAATATACAAATACACATACATACACACACACATACATACACACACACATAAACATACACATACATACATACACACACACACACACACACAAACATACAAACACAATCACATAGACGCATATAGAAACACACACACACACACACACACACACATAAATAAACACACACAAACATACAAACACACACACTTAGACGCATATAGAAACACATACACACAAACACATAAACATACACATACATACATACACACACACACAAACATACAAACACAATCACATAGATGCATATAGAAACACACATAAATAGACACACACACAAATATACAAACACATGCACATAGATGCATATAGAAACGCACACAAACACATAAACATACACATACATACATACACACAGACACACACAAACATACAAACACACGCACTTAGACGCATATAGAAACACACACACACACACATACATATACACATACATACATACATACACACATACATACACACACACACAGACACACACACACAGACACACACAAACACATTAACATACAAACACACACATAAATATACACATACAAACACACACACAGACACACACAAACATATAAACATGCAAACACACACACATTAATATACACATACATACATACACACATACATACACACACACAGACATACACAAACATATAAACATAAAAACACACACAAATAAATATACACATACATACATACACACACACAGACACACACATATAAACATACAAACATATACACACACACACATATACACATACACACATATATACACACACATACATATGTAAGTGTACAAGAAGTGTGAAGTGTGTGGAAGCAGCTCACCTGCCTTCCTGGAGAGAAACTGCTGCTGGACCAGAGATCACTGAGGACAAACTGGCAACGGGCAGGACCACACCACCAAATATATATACAGAGAGAGAGGGAGGGACAGGGATATATGGAGAGTGTGGGAGTGGTAAACAGAGTAACAGACACCTGTAGAGAACAAGCGTAAGGAGGAGTTGAGAATGTGAGAGATCCTCACAAGTAGCTTTAGAGGGAGATGCTAAGCGATTCGGACCCCCGAATAGAGAGTGTGTTGAAGTAACACAATAAAACCACACTGGTGTGTGTTCGTAGAAATGGTCTAAAGAAATTTGTTGAATGTGTTAAAAGTGTGTGTGTGTGTGTGTGTGTGTGTGTGTGTGGTAAAACACAATACAGGGTTAATATGTGAGTGTAAGAAACTGATCTTCTACGTGTGTGTGTACTTACCTTCATTGCTAACTAATGAGAAGTTAGATCTTAACCACACGGTGTATTTAATGTATTAAATCATTCTAAATTAAAACCACACTCCAGTCTGTCCGATCCCAGAGAGAGCTCTAAGAGAGGGGAAGGAAGTTGGTGCTGTATTTGTCTGATGAAAAGAAGAAGCCATGCTGGATGTTTAGGAGGCAACACACCAGAGTACTTGTCCTGTTATACATGATACTCTAACAGGATAACTACCAAGTAAGGACGCAGACTGATTTGTGTAACAGATTCTGTCTCAAACAGAGCTCGGCTGCTCTAATGTACCCACAGTTCATATGGTTTGTCAATCAGGGACAGAACACACCCCCCAGCACACACTCTTCACACGTTTACCTAATTTCTGGGCCAGAACAGTCCCTGTGCATGACTTTTATAACAAATAGAATAGAGGGGTCAGGGTTCTTAAAACAGGGGCAGAAGTGAACCGGACTTTCAATTTCCCAAAGGCTGAAGAGGCTCATGACTTAACTGACGGATCTTTTTCTCGCCTCAGAGAAAAACGTTCTTCTGAACAGAACACAGAAATGTGCAGAGATGAAGAATGAGTTAAATAAAGCAGGAGAAAGAAGTCACCCTTGGTGCACCGGCAGGTTCAATAAAAAAAACAGTGGACCTTTAGACATGTTTTATCAGAACAAATCCCCTAATAATCATCTCTGTAATGCAGCTGCAGGGGGATACAGTAAAGGACCCAGTTCTGTGGAAAACGGCAGCCCTTCAGACTTGTTTCTGCATAACAGTTACATAACATATCATCTCTGGAATGCAGCTCGAGGTGGTTTTTATAAGGTTACCTGCTTCAATGGAGAACTGTAGGCATGTTTTTGCACATCCAGTCATTTACTGATATGCACCTCCAGGTAGGTACATTGAGGCTCACTTGTGTGGAACCCCTCAGTGGTACGATCCTGTCCCAGCCTGTATCTGAGTTATCAGATCTGCAGAGCTTTGGTTTGTGTTAGGAACTAAAACAGACCGTAATCTACAATTTAACACAGCAGTCTTCATTCTGTTTCACAGTGTTTAATTATTCATTAGCCATTTAGCTTTAAAAACAATACAGGTAGTCAGTGCAGCTCTTTTAAAAGTAAGACTGAACTGAGATCTGTTAGTGCTTGTTAGAATCCCACCTGCTGCGTTCTGGACCAGCTGGACTGTTTTCTTCGGAACTCCAGTAAGAGACCATTACAGTGATCAACTGTGACCATTACAGTGATCAACTGTGACCATTACAGCGATCAACTGTGACCATTACAGCGATCAACTGTGACCATTACAGCGATCAACTGTGACCATTACAGCGATCAACTCTGACCATTGCAGTGCTCAACTCTGACCATTACAGCGATCAACTCTGACCATCACAGCGATCAACTCTAACCATTACAGCGATCAACTCTAACCATTACAGTGTTCAACTCTGACTATTACAGTGTTCAACTCTGACTATTACAGCAATCAACTCTGACCGTTACAGTGATCAACTCTGACTATTACAGTGATCAACTCTAACCATTACAGTGTTCAACTCTGACTATTACAGCAATCAACTCTGACCGTTACAGTGATCAACTCTGACTATTACAGTGATCAACTCTAACCATTACAGTGTTCAACTCTGACTATTACAGCAATCAACTCTGACCGTTACAGTGATCAACTCTGACTATTACAGTGATCAACTCTGACCGTTACAGAGATCAACTCTGATTGTTACAGTGATCGATTCTGTAACACATGCAGTGGTTTCTCAGCATCGCCCTGAGACAGACAAGCTAAACTTCAGTGAATATTTCTTAGACGATCAAATGACTTTAGTGTCTGGTATATGACTCAGAGCTGGTATATGATTCTGAGCTGGTATATGATTCTGAGCTGGTATATGACTCTGAGCTGGTATATGATTCTGAGCTGGTATATGACTCTGAGCTGGTATATGACTCTGAGCTGGTATATGATTCTGAGCTGGTATATGACTATGAGCTGGTATATGATTCTGAGCTGGTATATGACTCTGAGCTGGTATATGATTCTGAGCTGGTATATGACTCTGAGCTGGTATATGATTCTGAGCTGAAATATGATTCTGAGCTGGTATATGATTCTGAGCTGAAATATGATTCTGAGCTGGCATATAACTCTGAACTGGTATATGACTCAGAGCTGGTATATGATTCTGAGCTGGTATATGATTGTGAACTGGTATATGACTCTGAGCTGGTATATGATTCTGAGCTGGTATATGACTCTGAGCTGGTATATGATTCTGAGCTGGTATATGATTCTGAGCTGGTATATGATTCTGAGCTGGTATATGACTCTGAGCTGGTATATGATTCTGGGCTGTTTGGTTAAAAGGCAAAGTATTCATAGAACTGCCAATTGTTTACACTCAGCAGGAAATTCCTGTCAGCAAAGATCATATTGTTAAAAATGAAAATATCCAAAAATGGTCCTATCTTTAAGATGTTGAAATCCCAAGCATTGGCGCAGAAATTGACCTTCTCACTGAAATAATGCACCAAAATTGATGGAACATTGGAGAATTATCAATAGCCTGGGTAACGAACTGCTGTAAGGACACAATTCAGTGATGCCAAATAATTACCACCTGGCAGAACAATATTGTCGCTGAAAAGAAAGATTCATAGAAACAGTGATTTTTACATGGAATACAGAGTGTTTATGGAAACAGTCTGTGTATCCAATGTATACATATATGCACAAGTACATACAGCATATTCAGATTATTCATAGCCCCTTTTTTATTATTGTTCTTTATTATATTTCATTTAACAACAGATTATGAACAGAAAGGATGAACCACACCAATAATCCAGGCTGTGATGTGTGGAAGACTGTAACCTCCTCTTACCTGTTATAACAAGGTGTTCAGTCGGTTTGATGTAACATGTAGGTTTGCAAGCTCTGCAGATTTTCTTTATTCAGATACAGGCTGGTACAGGATGGTTCTCCTCTTATGGAACCTGGAGCTGAATTCCAAAGGGGATAATTTAATTGTCTGTGACTTTCCTAAAAACGTAATAACCTAAACCCCTCTGGTGAAATTGGAAAAGTCAAGGACATGTACAGGAATCCTCTACTCTTGTGTGTGGAGCTCCGAACATTCCCAAATGGCCACTGTATTTGAAGTTTACAGTATCAGCTTGCATCTCTGATGGTCTGGGGTTACATTAGTGTCTATGGCGTGAGCAGCTCACACATCTGGAAAGATTCTACCAGTGTTAAACAGCATACAGAGGTTAGAATATCTGCTCCATCCAGACCAGGATAATAAACCGCATACTGCATCCATCACAACAGCAGGACCTCACAGAATAAATAATTGCATTGTGCGTTCGATGTGAGACACTGTTTTATGCATTGTTTCTAAGATTGAGCTGTTATTCTGTACCAACAGTACAAATACAACTACAGCTACCTGGAGCTGTATTCCTATGAATTGCTTGTTGTGCAGAAATAACTCCTAAAAGATCTTAATCTAACTACATGCAGCTACATTGCAATGAGGATATTTAAATTGTTATCACAGAAAAGACTTCAGGAGAACCGGGCTCTCGAAGAGTACTTGATGTTATTCTTAGATAATTATTTGTTTGTTTTTATTTTTCTATGTTAAATTATTTTAAAAAGGTGATGTATTTTATGGATTATATCATAAATTCCTAGTGAAATTGAACTTTTATTGTTTAATTAAGTTTGCCAAAATATAGGGCTTACATTCACTTATATTTGGTACAGTTGTAAAATTCCATTAATTTACGTTCCAATACACTTAAATTACTTGGATAATTGCTCCACATGATATATTTTATTAATTACATTGAACAGTGTTATTTCAAACAAACGTCAATTATTTTAGCCAAATTGTGAAAATAATTTTGGCTTTAGTCTTACCTTCACATCCATTTTTGGACAGATTTAAATTCTTAATTTTACATTCCAAGACATTTACATTTGTTGGAACATGCCTTTACTTATGAAAATAAGTATCACCAGCATTGCCAAAATACGTAATGCTCTAGACTTATATTTATGTATATTGGTAGATGTTTTTTTTTTAAATCCAAGATGCTAAAATTACTAGGAAAATGCCTCCACAGTCTCAATTGTACATTGACATGACATTTCAATGTACCAAAATTGTCACCCTGATTTGTAGGATGGAACACTCTGCATCCCTCTGGTGGCTGAGCCCCAAACTGGGCTGTTATTACAAATTTATATTTAAATTGCTTATTATTAAATTATTTGAAAACTATTATATTTGTAAGTTAAACTTCATTTTTATTACAAATTCCATTCTTTTCTAAAGGCTCAATTGTTTTCTAAGTCACACAACCTCTAATTCCATCAGTAAACATTAAGTGACTTTCCACACCTGTGATGTTAAAAAAGAAACAAATCAACATCCATAGGTTAGCAAATATATATTAATATATAACATATTATTTATACTCATTTCAGCACAATGACATAATGGCATTAATTCAGTTTAGCCTAATTTACTCAATCATGAATTGAATTTACATAATTTATACTAAGTTCTAATTTTGTTATTGCAAAATAAATATCCAATTTTTCCCTTGAAAGAAAATCTGAACTGGACTTGATCTTCAGATGTTTTCCACAACTATACTAGTTTGTTTAATCAGTACCACTGATAATATAGGTTCCATCAAACAAAACAAAAAACCGAAACCAAAGCAGAACCATTGACTGTTCATAAGAAATGGAAATGCTTATTTATTGTCATACAGTCACAAGTACAAAGACAAGAACCGGCGAAATTATCCATCAACCTGTCTGTACATACAAGTACAAGGTAAGGGAGACAGGACAGGAAGACAGGGAATGAGAAAATAAGAAGGCATAAACAGGGAAAGGAGAGGGGAAAAAAGACGCCCAGACTGCACTCCTACATACCCTCAGACTGTGTTCCTGCATACCCCCAGACTGTGGTCCTACATACCCCCAGACTGCGCTCCATAGCACCACTCTTCAAAGTAAAGATGTTTTTAGTAACAATTAACATGCTTAACTTTTATGTCAATTTAATGTACTTTTTGCTAGCATGGACCACGCTCAGAAATGAGCCAAAAGGGGCTTGGGCTGGAGTACTGGGTGGCTTCGGTGCTTGTGAATGAACGTTGAAACGTCATTTCTATTGAATCCATCTTAAACACAAGCTCAACTACAACTTTCATCTGTGCTGTTTTAGGCCTTAACTGAAACATTTTAAACTCAATATTGAGACTGCCCTGAAAACACATTTCATGTAAGATCCTTAAGTGGATCTCATTGTTCATATTATGTAGGATCCTGAAGTGGATCTCATTGTTCATGTTATGCAGGATTCTGAAGTGGATCTCATTGTCCATGTTATAAAGGATCCTGGAGTGCATCTCATTGTTCATGTTATGCAGAATTCTGGAGTGGATCTCATTGTCCATGTTATCCAGGATCCTGGAGTGAATATCATTGTTCATGTTATAAAGAATACAGGAGTGGATTGTATTGTTCATATTATGCAGAATGCAGAATAGCATTGTTCAAATTATGCAGAATTTTAGAGTGGATCTCATTGTCCATGTTATGCAGGATGCGGGAGTGGATCTCATTGTTCATATTATGCAGGATCCTGAAGTGGATCTCATTGTTCATGTTATGCAGAATTCTGGAGTGGATCTCATTGTTCATGTTATGCAGGATCCTGAAGTGGATCTCATTGTTCATGTTATGCAGAATTCTGGAGTGGATCTCATTGTTCATGTTATGCAGGATCCTGGAGTGGATCTCATTGTTCATGTTATGTAGGATCCTGAATTGGATCTCATTGTTCATGTTATGCAGAATTTTGGAGTGGATCTCATTGTTCATGTTATGCAGGATCCTGAAGTGGATCTCATTGTTCATGTTCTGCAGAATTTTGGAGTGGATCTAATTGTCCATGTTATGCAGGATCCTGGAGTGGATCGTATTGTCCATGTTATGCAAGATCCTGGAGTGGATCGTATTGTTCGTGTTATGCAGAATTATGGAGTGGAACTCATTGTCCATTTTATGCAGGATTCTGGAGTGGATCTCATTGTTCATATTATGCAGGATCCTGAAGTGGATCTCATTGTTCATGTTATGCAGGATCCTGAAGTGGATCTCATTGTCCATGTTATCCAGGATCCTGGAGTGGATCTCATTGTTCATGTTATGCAGAATTCTGGAGTGGATCTCATTGTCCATGTTATGCAGGATCCTGGAGTGGATATCACTGTTCATGTTATACAGAACACTGGAGTGGATCTTATTGTCCATGTTATACAGGATCCTGAAGTGGATGTCATTGTTCATGTTATGCAGGATCCTGAAGTGGATCTCATTGTTCATGTTATGCAGGATCCTGAAGTGGATCTAATTGTTCATGTTATGCAGGATCCTGGAGTGGATCTCATTGTTCATATTATGCAGAATTCTGGAGTGGATCTCATTGTCCATGTTATGCAGGATCCTGGAGTGGATCGTATTGTCCATGTTATGCAGGATCCTGAAGTGGATCGTATTGTTCGTGTTATGCAGAATTCTGGAGTGGATCTCATTTTCCATTTTATGCAGAATTCTTGAGTTGATCTCATTGTCCATGTTATGCAGGATCCTGAAGTGGATCTCATTGTCCATGTTATCCAGGATCCTGAAGTGGATCTCATTGTTTATGTTATGCAGGATCCTGGAGTGGATCTCATTCTTTGTATTATTCAGGATCCTAGAGTGGATCTCATTGTTAATATTATGCAGGATCCTGGAGTGGATCTCATTGTTCATATTATGCAGAATTCTGGAGTGGATCTCATTGTCCATTTCTTGCAGGATTCTGGAATGGATCTTATTTTTCATGTTATGCAGGATCCTGGAGTGGATCTCATTGTTTGTATTATTCAGGATCCTAGAGTGGATCTCATTGTTCATATTATGCAGGATCCTGGAGTGGATATCATTGTTCTTATTATGCAGCATTCTGGAGTGGATCTCATTGTCCATTTTTTGCAGGATTCTAGAGTGGATAGCATTGTCCATTTTTTGCAGGATTCTAGAGTGGATCGCATTGTCCATGTTATCCAGGATCCTGGAATGGATCTCATTGTTCATGTTATGCAGAATTCTGGAGTGGATCTCATTGTCCATGTTATCCAGAATCCTGGAGTGGATATCATTGTTCATGTTATGCAGAACACTGGATTGGATTTCATTGTCCATGTTATGCAGGATCCTGAAGTGGATCTCATTGTTCATGTTATAAAGGATCCTGGAGTGCATCTCATTGTTCATGTTAAGCAGAATTCTGGAGTGGATCTCATTGTCCATGTTATCCAGGATCCTGGAGTGTGTATCATTGTTCATGTTATAAAGAATACAGGAGTGGATCGTATTGTTCATATTATGCAGAATGCAGAATAGCATTGTTCAAATTATGCAAAATTTTGGAGTGGATCTCATTGTTCATGTTATGCAGGATCCTGGAGTGGATCTCATTGTCCATGTTATGCAGGATTCTGGAGTGGATCTCATTGTTCATATTATGTAGGATCCTGAAGTGGATCTCATTGTTCATGTTGTGTAGAATTCTGGAGTGGATCTCATTGTTCATGTTATGCAGGATCCTGAAGTGGATCTCATTGTTCATGTTATGCAGAACTCTGGAGTGGATCTCATTGTTCATGTTATGCAGGATCCTGGAGTAGATCTCATTGTTCATGTTATGTAGGATCCTGAAGTGGATCTCATTGTTCATATTATGCAGAATTCTGGAGTGGATCTCAATGTCCATGTTGTGCAGGATCCTGGAGTGGATTGTATTGTCCATGTTATGCAAGATCCTGGAGTGGATCGTATTGTTCGTGTTATGCAGAATTATGGAGTGGAACTCATTGTCCATTTCATGCAGGATTCTGGAGTGGATCTCATTGTTCATGTTATGCAGAATTCTGGAGTGGATCTCATTGTCCATGTTATCCAGAATCCTGGAGTGGATATCATTGTTCATGTTATGCAGAACACTGGAGTGGATGTCATTTTCCATTTTATGCAGGATCCTGAAGTGGATGTCATTTTCCATGTTATGCAGGATCCTGGAGTGGATCTCATTGTTGACATTATGCAGAATTCTGCAGTGGATCTCATTGTCCATTTTTTGCAGGATTCTGGAGTGGATCTCATTGATCATGTTATACAGGATCCTGGAGTGGATCTCATTGTTTGTATTATTCAGGATCCTGGAGTGGATCTCATTGTTCATATTATGCAGGATCCTGGAGTGGATATCATTGTTCATATTATGCAAAATTCTGAAGTGGATCTCATTGTTCATGTTATGCAGAATACAGAATCTCATTCTTCATATTATGTATGATCCTGAAGTGGATCTCATTGTTCATGTCATGCAGAATTCTGGAGTGGATCTCATTGTTCATGTTATGCAGAACACTGGATTGGATCTTATTGTTCATGTTATGCAGAATTCTGGAGTGGATCTCATTGTTCATGTTATGCATGATCCTGAAGTGGATCTCATTGTTCATATTATGCAGAATTCTGGAGTGGATCTTATTGTTCATGTTATGCAGGATCCTGAAGTGGATCTCATTGTTTGTGTTATTCAGGATCCTGCAGTGGATCTCCTTGTTCATATCATGCAGGATCCTGGAGTGGATCTCGTTGTTCATATTATGCAGAATTCTGGAGTGGATTTCATTGTCTGTTTTATGCAGGATTCTGGAGTGGATCTCATTGTTCATATTATGTAGGATCCTGAAGTGGATCTCATTGTTCATGTTATTCAGAAATCTGGAGTGGATCTCATTTTTCATGTTATGCATGATCCTGAAGTGGATCTCATTGTTCATATTATGCAAAATTCTGCAGTGGATCTTATTGTTCATGTTATGCAGGATCCTGGAGTGGATCTTAACAAGATGGCGCCCACCGTGGCAGACGTCTTTGTGTGTTCCTCCGGAAGCCAACGTTATTTATTATTTATTTTGTCTTTAGTATTTATTTTAAATGTACAGTATACATCCGGAACATTTAGCTACAGTAGAGAGGCACTCCTGGAGATTGTAAAGTTCGACATGAACTTACCTTTAGCCTTTCTGACTTCAGCTTTCTGTTACGCTCGCACTCGCACTTCACCAGCTCCGCGCAAGGCCCAGCAGCACCGGCCTCGGGTGAGCGGCGCAGCCGACAACAGAGCGGGCCAAGACGGAAGCGGGGGTAAGAGAGGTGGGCTACATGCTAGGCTAAAGGCGAGAGCTTACCGCCACCGTTACCTAGCCTGTTGCTAGCTAATGTTTCGCTCCCTCGAAAACAAGCTGGATGAGCTGAGAACCAGAATATCAGCTCGCGTGAGATCAGAGAGTGTTGTGCTCTGGTTCTTCACAGAAACCTGGCTTTCTGGCAACACGCCAGAATCAGCGATCCAGCTAGACACTCACTCCGTTCACCGTGGCGACCGCACGCAGCGTCGGGGAAGAACAAAGGCGGCGGTGTCTGTGTTTACGTAAACAACGCGTGGTGTTTCGGCACGTAAAGACATTTGAAAACTTTGTCTAGCGGACTTAGAACTGCTGATGGTGAAGTGCAGACCCCACTATCTGCCGAGAGAGTTTAGCGGTGTGTTTATTCTGGCTGTTTACATTCCGCCTCGCGCGAACTCCGCTGCGGCGCTGGGCTGCTGCATGACGTCATCAGTAAACAAGAGACCGCGCACCCGGACGCCGTGTTTATTGTTTGCCGGCGACTTAATCATTGCAACCTGAGGACTGTCCTCCCCAAGTACCATCAGCACGTGAGCTTCCCGACGAGGGAGAACAACTTACTTGACCAAGTCTACAGCAACGTGAGGGGGGGGCCTACAGAGCTGTGCCTCGGCCACACTTCGGACAGTCCGATCACATCTCCGTCTTCCTCTACCAACATACAGACAACTCCTCAAGCGGTCACTTCCAGTGAGTAAAACTGTTAAAGTGTGGAATGAAGAAACTGATTCAGTGCTTCAGGACTGCTTTGACAGTACAAACTGGGATGTGTTTAGAACTGCTGCTGTGAGAGAGGATGGTTCTGTTGATCTAGAGGACTATGCTTCTGGGGTAACTGGTTACATCAGCAGCTGCATTGAAACCATTGTCCCTTCAAAGCGCTGCATAAAGTACCCCAACCAAAAACCATGGATAAATGGTGAAGTTCGGTCCATGCTACGTGCTCGCCAGACTGCATTTCTCTCTGGCAACTCTGACGAGGACTGCACCGTATCACCAACCATCAACAAACAAGCACGGCACTCACAACCAGCCATTCTGCATTGCCTGATGAGCTGAATGAGTTCTATGCTCGCTTCGATGTCTTCAACCTTGACCAACTGAAGGACATTGCGGCCAAGGAGAGTCACACATAACCCATCACTCATTGTAACAACAGTGGATGTGCGCAGAACCTGATGAAATCAACCCACGCAGAGCAGCAGGCCCAGACAACATCCCCGGGCGTGCGCTCAGGTTTGCTCATCAGAACTGGCTGATGTGTTTGTAGACATATTCAATCTGTCACTCACGCAAGCTTTTGTGCCATCCTGTTTTAAGACCACCACCATCGTGCCCCTCCCAAAGAAAAGTAATGTGAGATGCCTAAATGACTATCGCCCTGTTGCACTCACTTCAATCGTGATGAAGTGCTTCGAGAGGATAGTCATGACTCACATCCAGAAGACCATTCCCAACACATAGATCCTTTACAGTTCGCATACCGCCGGAACCGCGTCTAACAGACGACGCAATCAACCGCTACTCTTCACAAAGCCCTCAAACACCTGGAGGGCAAGGACACAATATGTCAGAATGCTCTTTAATTGACTACAGTTCAGCTTCAACACGGATCATACCCACACAGACTCTCAGAAAAAGCTCTCCTCACCCTCGACTGACACCAACCTCTGCAACTGGGTGCTGAACTTTCTAACAGACAGACCCAGTCAGTCAGAGTCGGCAGCTGCACATCCAGCACAAGACAGTGAGCACAGGGGGTCCCTCAAGGCTGTGTGCTGAGCCCCTTCTGTAAACAGCTCTTCACATACGACCTGCGTGGCCTCCCAGAACCACACCAGCATCATCAAATTTGCTGATGATACTACAGTCATTGGACGATGACTGGTGGGGAAGAGACAGCGTACAGGAAGGAGTGGCTGAGCTGGTGGCCTGGTGTCATGACAACAATCTTTCCTTGAATGCAGACAAGACCAAGGAAATGATTGTTGATCCAAGGAGGAAGCGAGAGCTACACCCACCCCCCTGTACATAGGGGAGACTGAGGTAGAGAGGGTGAAAACCTTTAAGTTTCTTGGCATTCACATCAGTGAGGATCTCAGCTGGTCCACAACACTCAGATCATCATCAGAAAGTCCCAGCAGCGACTGTAGCTTTCTGAAAGGCTGAGAAAATTTGGTATGCCAACCAAAATTCTCAGCACCTTCTACAGGAGTATGATTGAGAGGTGTTTCTTACCAGCTCCATTCATCGTCTGGTATGGAAACTCTACTGCTCAGGACAGAAAGGCTCTCCAGCGTGTGATCAAAACTGCACAGTCCATCTCAGGAGCAGCCTTCCCCTCAATACAGAACATCTACCACACCAGGGTCACCAGGAGGGCCCACAACATAATCAGGGACAGTACACACCCCCAGCACACACTCTTCACACGTTTACCTTCAGGCAGACGTTACAGGAGTGTGAAGTCCAGGACCACAAGACTGACAAACAGTTTCTACTCACAGGCCATCAGGCTTGTGAACACCTCACGCACTACCTCTCCAACCTCTCCTTTCTGAACTTGTTTTTCACTGGTCTGATTTAAACTGCACCTTACACTCACTGTACTGTCAGAATACTGTTTACATTCACTACTCACACAAACATTATTGTTTACATTCGTTACTTGCAACTTGCACTTTATATGGCTGCTGCTCTATACTTGCACATAAAAGCACACATAACTTTTATTTTTTATTCTTTAACTATAAAAATATTTTTATCTACTTCAACTTATATTGTTATAACTTTGTATATTTTGTATATAAATTTTTTTATTTCTTTTATTTGTTATCTTATCTATTGGTGAATGGAGGAGCAGCAAAGTAAGAATTTCATTGTACAGTGTAACTGTCTGTTCTGCTGTACATATGACAATAAAACTCTTGAATCTTGAATCTCTTGAATCTCTTATTGTTTGTGTTATGCAGAATTCTGGAGTGGATCTCATTGTTCATGTTATGCAGCATCCTGAAATGGATGTCATTGTTCATGTTATGCAGGATCCTGAAATGGATGTCATTGTTCACGTTATGCAGGATCCTGAAGTGGATCTCATTGTTCATGTTACGCAGGATCCTGGAGTGGATCTCATTGTTCATGTTATGCAGGATTCTGGAGTGGATCTCATTGTCCATGTTATCCAGGATACTGGAGTGGATCTCATTGTTCATGTTATGCAGAATTCTGGAGCGGATCTCATTGTCCATGTTATGCAGGATACTGGAGTGGATCTCATTGTCCATGTTATGCAGGATCCTGGAGTGGATCTCATTGTCCATGTCATGCAGAATTCTGGAGTGGATCTCATTGTTCATGTCATGCAGAATTCTGGAGTGGATCTCATTGTCCATGTTATGCAGGATTCTGGAGTGGATCTCATTGTTCATATTATGTAGGATCCCGAAGTGGATCTCATTGTTCATATTATGCAGGATCCTAGAGTGGATCTCATTGTTTACTTTATGCAGGACTCTGAAGTGGATCTCATTGTCCATGTTATCCAGGATCCTGGAGCAGATCTCATTGTCCATGTCATGCAGAATTCTGCAGTGGATCTCATTGTTCATGTCATGCAGAATTCTGAAGTGGATCTCATTGTTCACGTAATGCAGAATTTTGGAGTGGATCTCATTTTTCATGTTATGCAGGATCCTGAGGTGGATCTCATTGTTCATGTTATGCAGGATCCTGGTGTGGATCTCATTGTTCATATTATGCAGAATTCTGGAGTGGATCTCATTGTCCATGTTATGCAGGATACTTGAGTGGATCGTATTTTCCATGTTATGGAGGATCCTGTAGTGGATCTTATTTTTTGTATTATTCAGGATCCTGGAGTGGATGTCATTGTTCATATTATCCAGGATCCTGGAGCGGATCTCATTGTTCATAAAATGCAGAATTCAGGAGAGGATCTCATTGTTCATGTTATGCAGGATTCGGGAGTGGATCTCATTGTTCATATTATGTAGGATCCTGAAATGGATCTCATTGTTCATGTTGTGTAGAATTCTGGAGTGGATCTCATTGTTCATGTTATGCAGGATCCTGAAGTAGATCTCATTGTTCATGTTATGCAGAACTTTGGAGTGGATCTCATTTTTCATGTTATGCAGGATCCTGGAGTGGATCTCATTGTTCATGTTATGTAGTATCCTGAAGTGGATCTCATTGTTCACATTATGCAGAATTTTGGAGTGGATCTCATTGTTCATGTTATGCAGGATCCTGAAGTGGATCTCAATTTTCATATTATGCAGAATTCTGGAGTGGATCTCATTGTTCATATTATGTAGGATCCTGAAGTGGATCTTATTTTTCATGTTATGCAGAATCCTAAAGTTGATCTCATCGTCCATTTTATGAAGGATCCTGGAGTGCATCTCATTGTTCATGTTATGCAGAATTCTGGAGTGGATCTCCTTGTCCATGTTATCCAGGATCCTGTAGTGGATCTCATGTTATGCAGAATTCTGGAGTGGATCTCATTGTCCATGTTATCCAGAATGCTGGAGTGGATATTATTGTTCATGTTATGCAGAACACTGGAGTGGATGTCATTTTCCATGTTATGCAGGATCCTGAAGTAGATCTCATTGTTCATATTATGCAGGATCCTGGAGTGGATCTCATTGTTGATATTATGCAGAATTCTGGAGTGGATCTCATTGTCCATGTTATGCAGGATTCTGGAGTGGATCTCATTGTTCATATTATGTAGGATCCCGAAGTGGATCTCATTGTTCATATTATGCAGGATCCTAGAGTGGATCTCATTGTTTACTTTATGCAGGACTCTGAATTGGATCTCATTGTCATGTTATCCAGGATCCTGGAGCAGATCTCATTGTCCATGTCATGCAGATTCTGGAGTGGATCTCATTGTTCATGTCATGCAGAATTCTGAAGTGGATCTCATTGTTCACGTAATGCAGAATTTTGGAGTGGATCTCATTTTTCATGTTATGCAGGATCCTGAGGTGGATCTCATTGTTCATGTTATGCAGGATCCTGGTGTGGATCTCATTGTTCATATTATGCAGAATACTGGAGTGGATCTTATTGTCCAAGTTATGCAGGGATACTTGAGTGGATCGTATTTTCCATGTTATGGAGGATCCTGTAGTGGATCTTATTTTTTGTATTATTCAGGATCCTGGAGTGGATGTCATTGTTCATATTATCCAGGATCCTGGAGCGGATCTCATTGTTCATAAAATGCAGAATTCAGGAGAGGATCTCATTGTTCATGTTATGCAGATTCGGGAGTGGATCTCATTGTTCATATTATGTAGGATCCTGAAATGGATCTCATTGTTCATGTTGTGTAGAATTCTGGAGTGGATCTCATTGTTCATGTTATGCAGGATCCTGAAGTAGATCTCATTGTTCATGTTATGCAGAACTTTGGAGTGGATCTCATTTTTCATGTTATGCAGGATCCTGGAGTGGATCTCATTGTTCATGTTATGTAGTATCCTGAAGTGGATCTCATTGTTCACATTATGCCAGAATTTTTGAGTGGATCTCATTGTTCATGTTATGCAGGATCCTGAAGTGGATCTCAATTTTCATATTATGCAGAATTCTGGAGTGGATCTCATTGTTCATATTATGTAGGATCCTGAAGTGGATCTTATTTTTCATGTTATGCAGAATCCTAAAGTTGATCTCATCGTCCATCTTTAATGAAGGATCCTTGGAGTGCATCTCATTGTTCATGTTATGCAGAATTACTGGAGTGGATCCCCTTGTCCATGTTATCCAGGATCCTGTAGTGTATCTCATGTTATGCAGAATCTGGAGTGGATCTTCATTGTCCATGGTTATCCAGAATGCTGGAGAGGATATAATTAGTCCATGTTTTGCATAACACAGAAGTGGATTCAATTTCATGTAATGCAGGAGCCCTGAAGTGGATCTCAATGTTCATATTTGCAGATCCTGGAGTGGATCTCATTGTTTCCTCGACTATTACTTATGCCAGATTCTGCAGTGGATCTCATTGATCCATTTTTTGCAGTATTCTGAGTGTAACTCATTGTCATGTTATGCAGGAATCCGGGGGGGGGGGGGGGGGGGGGGGGGGGGGGGGGGGGGGGGGGGGGGGGGAGTGGCATATCATGTTCAGGATTATGCCAAAAATTCAGAGTGGACGTCCAATGTTCATTTATGCAGATCCTGAGTGGAAATCATTGGTTCAGTTTGCAGAATACAGAATCTCATTGTTCATATTATGTATGATCCTGAAGTGGATCTCATTGTTCATGTTATGCAGAATTCTGGAGTGGATCTCATTATTCATGTTTGTTAATGCCCAGAACAGCTGATTTGATCGCATGTTCATGTTAAGCAGAATACGACTTAACATTGTTCATCATTATGTATGATCCTGAAGTGGGTCCTTATTGTCATGTTTATGCAGAATTCTGGAGTGGATCTCATTGTTCATGTTAAGCATGATCCTGGAGTGGAGTCCTCATTGTTCATATTGTGCAGAATTCTGAGAGGATCATATTGTTCATGTTTTGTCAGATACTTGAGTGGATCGTAATTTTCCCTGTTTATGGAGAGATCCATGTAGTGGATCTATTTTTTTTTATTATTCAGGATCCTGGAGTGGATGTCATTGTTCATATTATCCAGGACCTGGAGCGGATCTCATTGGTTCATACAAAGCAGATTCAGAGAGAGGATCTAAAGCATTGTTCATGTTATGCAGATTCGGGGAGTGGATCTCATTGTTCATATTATGTGGATCCTGAATGGATCCATTGTTCAGGTTGTGTAGAATTCTGGAGTGGATCGCATTGTTCAATTGTTAAATGCAGATCCTGAAAGTAGCATCTCATTGATCATGTTATGCAGAACTTTGGATTGATCTCATTTTTCATGTTATGCAGGATCCTGGAGTGGATCACATTTTTCATGTTATGTAGTATCCTGAAGTGGATCTCAATGTTCACATTATGCAGAATTTTGGAGTGGATCTCATTGTTACATGTTATGGCAGGATCCTGAGTGGATCACAATTTTCATATTAGCAGAATTCTGGAGTGGAATCTCATTGTTTCATTTTATGTAGGAATCTGAATGGATCTTATTTTTTTTCATGTATAAGCAGAATCCTAAAGTTGAACTCATCGCCATTTTATGAGGAACCTGGAAGTTCATCTCATTGTTCATGGTTATGCAGAATTCTGGAGTGATCTCCCTTGTCCATAGATATCCAGATCCTGTAGTGGATCTCATGTAATGCCAAGAATTCTGAGTGGATCCTCATTGTCCATGTTATCCAAAAAAAGAATGCGGGTGGAATATTAATTGGTTTCATGTTATGCAGAACACTGGAGTGGAATGACATCTTTCCCATGATTATGCAGGAACCTGAGTAGATCTCATGTTCATATTATGCAGATCCTGAGTGGAACTGCATTGTGATATTATGCAGAAATCGGATTGGATCTCCATTTCCATGTTATGCAGAATTCAGGAGTGGATCTCATTTTCATATTATGTAGGATCCCGGAATTGGATCTCATTGTTCCATATTATGCAGGATCCTAGGTGAGGATCGCAATGATTACTTTATGCAGGACACTTAAAGTGGATCTCATTGTCCTGTATATCCAGGATCCAGGAGCAGTTTATCCTCATTGTCCATGTCATGCAGAATTCCTGCAGTGGATCTCCATGTTTCATGTCATGTCAGAATTTCCGAAGTGGATCCTCATTGTTCACGTAATGCAGAATTTTGGAGTGGATCTCATTTTTCATGTTATGCCGGAAATCCTGAGGTGGATCACATTGTTCATGTTATGCAGGATCCCACTGGTGAGTGGATCTCATGTTTCATATTATGCAGAATTTGGAGGGATCTCATCGTCCGCATGTTATGCAGGAAACTAGAGTGGATCGTATTTATCCATGTTATGAGAGGATCCTGAAGTGTAATCTTATTTTTTGTGATTATTCAGATCCATGAGTGGATGTCCTTGTTTCACATTTTATCCGAGGGGATACCTGGAGCGGAACTCATGATCAATAAAATGGCGAATTCAGAGAGGATCTCAATGTTTCATGTTATGCAGGATTCGGGAGTGGATCTCATTGATCATATCTATGGTAGGATCCTGAAATAGATCTCATTGTTCATGTTTGTGTAGAATTCTGGAGTGGATCTCATTGTTTCATTTATGCAGGATCCTGAAGTAGATCTCATTGTTTCATGTTTTTTTGCAGAACTTTGGAGTGGATCTCATTTTCATGTTTATGCAGGATCCAGGATGGATCTCATTGTTCAGTTATGTGAATATCCTGAAGTGATCTCATTGTTCAACATAAGGCAGAAATTTGTATGGATCTATTGTTCATGTTATGCCAGATCCTGAAGTGATCTCATTTTTCATATTATGCAGAATTCTGGAGTGGATCTTATTGTTCACTTTATGTAGGATCCGAAGTGGATCTTATATTTTGATTTATGCAGAATCTCTAAGTTGATCTCATCGTCATTTTTATGGAAGGATCCTGGCGAGAGCTCTCATTGTTTCAATGTTATCGCAAGAATACTGGAGTGATCCCTTGTCTCTTGTTATCCAGGATCCTGTAGTGTATCTCATTTTATGCAGAATTCTGGAGTGGATCTCAATGTCCATGTTATCCAGAATGCTGGGAGTTGGATATTAGTTGTTCATGTTAAGCAGAACACTGGAGTGGATGTCATTTTCCATGTTATGCAAGATCCTGAAGTGATCTCATTGTTTCATATTATGCTGGATCCGAGTGGAATCTCATTGTTGATATTATGTCAGAATTCGGCAGTGGAAACTCATTGTCCATTTTTTGCAGGATTCTGGAGTGGAACTCAGTGTTCATGTTTATGCAGGATCCTGGGAGTGGGATATCATTGTTTTCATATTATGGCAAAAATTCTAGAAGTGGACGTCATTGTTCCTTTATGCAGGATCCTTGGAGTTGATATTCATTGTTCATGTTATGCAGAATACAGAATCTCATTGTTCATATTATGTATGATCCTGAAGTGGATCTCATTGTTCATGTTATGCAGAATTTCTGGAGTGGATCCATTGTTCATGTTAGCAGAACACTGGAGTTGGATCCGCATGGATTCATGTTATCGAATACAGAATAAAACATTGTTCATATTATGTATGATCAGCTGAAGTGGAGTACTTATTGTTCATGTTATGCAGACATCTGGAGTGGATCTCATTGTTCATGTTAGCAGTGATCCTGGATGGATCCTCCCAATGTTCATATTGTTCAGAATTTGGAGTGGGATTCTTATTGTTCCTGATTTGCAGGATCCCTGGAGTGGATCCGTATGTTTGTGTTATGCAGAATTTCTGGAGTGGATCTCATTGTTCATGTTATGCAGGATCCTGAAGTGGATGAGTGGATTCATTGTTCATGTTATGCAGGATCCTGAAATGGATGTCATTGTTCATGTTATGCAGGATCCTGAAGTGGATTTCATGGTTCATTAACTCAGATCCTGCGTGGCTCTCATTGTCCATGTTATATCCAGATCCTTGAGCGATACTCATTGTCCATGTCATGCATAAATCTGGAGTGGAACTCATTGGACCATGATATGCAGGACTTCTGGAATGGATCTCATTAGTTCTATTAATGTAGGAACCCCGAAGTGGAGTCTCATTGTTCATGTTATGCAGGATCCTAGAGGGTTCTTATGATTACCGTTAAGCATGATTACTGACAAGTGGATCTCATTGTCCATGTAAATACAGGACGCTGATGGATCTTATGTCCATGTACAGCAGAATTCTGGAGGTTATCTCATTGTTGGTAATGTCATGCAGAATTCTGGAGTGGATCTCATTGTCCATACTAATTCAGGAATTCGAGTGATCACATTGATCATGTTAACGAGGACCCTGAGTGAATCTCATTGTTCATTTTATGTTAGTATCCTGACGTGGATCTCATTGTTCATTGTTATGCGAGAATTGGAGTGATCTCCTTGTTCATGTTATGCAGTATCCTGTAAGTGGATCTCATTGTTCATGTTCGCAGATCCTGGAGTGATTCTCAAATTGTTCATAACATGCAGAATTCTGGAGTGGAATCTCAATGTATATGTTGTGCAGATCCTGGAGTGGATTGTATTGTCAATTTTATGCAAGATCCTGGAGTGGATTGTATTGTTCAGTTTTGGCGAATTACGGTAGTGAACTCAATGTCCATTAAAGCAGGATTCTGGAGTGGATCTCATTGTTCATCATTAATCAGAATTCTGGATGATCTCATTGTTCATATTATTCAGGATCCTGAGTTGGATATCATTGTTCATGATTATGCAAATTCTGAGTGGATGTCTTTGTGCATGTTAAGTGCAGATCCATGAGAGGATCTCATTGTTTCATAGTTATGCAGAATACAGAATCTCATTCTGCATATATGTATGATCCCCTGAAGTGGATCTCAATGTTTCAAGTCATGCAGTAATTCTGTAGTGGATCTCATTGTTCATGTCATGCAGATTCTGGAGGTGGATCTCATGTTCATGTCATGCAGAATTTCTGGAGTGGATCTCATTGTCCATTGTTTATCAGGATTCTGGAGTGGAACACAATTGTTTCATATTATGCAGGATCCCGAAGTGGATCTCATTGTTTACGTTATGCATGATCCTGAAGGGAATCTCATTGTTCATATTTTGCAAAATTCTGCAGTGGATCTCATTGTTCAAGTTATGCAGGATCCTGAAATGGATGTTATTGTTCACGTTATGCAGGATCCTGAAGTGGATTTCATTGTTCATGTTACGCAGGATCCTGGAGTGGATCTCATTGTCCAGTGGTCATGCAGAATTCCTGGAGTGGATCTCAGTTGTCCATGTTTATGCAGGATCTGGAATGGATCTCATTGATTTCAATTAAAGTAGGGATCCCGGAAAGTGATCTCATTGTTCATGTTATGTCAGGATACGCTAGAGTGGGTCTTATTGTTTACTTAGCAGGATTTGAATGGATCTCATTGTCCATGTTATCCCGGATCCTGGAGTGGATCTTATTGTGCCATGTATGCAGAAATTCTGGAGTGTATCTCATTGTTCATGACATTGCAGAATCTGAGATTGGATCTGCATTGCCATAACTATGCAGGATTCTGGAGTGGATCAATTGTGTTCATGTTATGCAGGACCCTGAGTGGATCCATTGTTCAAGATATTTAGTATCCTGAAGTGGTCTCGATTGTTCCTGTTATGCAGAATTTTGAGTGGATCTCCATTGTTCATGTTTATGCAGGACCTGAAGTGGATCTCATTGTTCATGTTCTGCAGGAACCTGAGTGGATCTCTATTGTTCATATTAGCAGAATTCTGGAGTGGATCTCGTGAATTGTTGTGCAGGATCCGGAGTGGATTGTAATTGTCAATGTAATGCACGATCCTGGAGTGGATCGTATTGTTCGTGTTTGCAGAATAACGGAGTGGAACTCATTGTCATTTTATGCAGGATTCAGGAGTGGAATCTCATTGTTCATATTAAGGCAAGTTCTTGGAGTGGATCTCATTTGTCATAGTATGCAGGATCCTGGAGTGGATAATCATTGTTCAATATGCAAAATTCTGAAAGTGGATGTCATTGTCATGTTATGCGAGGATCCTGGATGGATCTCATTGTCATGTTATCAAATACAGAATCTCATTCTTCATATTATGTATGATCCTGAAGTGATCTCATGTTCATGTCATGCATTATTTCTGGCGTGGATCTGCATTGTTTTCATGTTTATGCAGAACACTGGATTGGATCTTATGTTCAGTGTTATGCAGAATTCTGGAGTGGATCTCATTGGTTCATGTTTATTCATTGATCCTGAAGGTGGGATCTCATTTTTCATATTTGCAGAATTCTGGAGTGATCTTAATTGTTCATATGTTTTCAGGATCCTGGAGTGGATCGTATTGTTTGTGTTATGAGAATCTGGAGTGGATCTCATTGTTTCATGTATGCAGTATCATGAAAGGCATGTCAGTTGTTCAATGTTATGCAGGATCCTGAAATGGATTTGTCATTGTTCATGTTATGGCGAAGATACCTGAGGTGGATCTCATTTTTTGGTGTTATTCAGGATCCTGCAGTGGATCTCCTTGTCAGTATCATGCAGTGATCCTGAGTGGATCTCGTTGTTCATGATTAATTTTTAATCAGAATTCTTGGAGTGGAATTTCAATGATGTTATATGCAGGAGTCTGGGAGTGGATCTCATTGGTCATATTATGTAAGGATCCTTAAGTGGATCTCATTGTTCATGGTATGCATAATTCTGGAGTGGATCTCATTGCCGATTTGATGCAGGATACTGAGTGTTCCTCATTGTTCCATGTATCCAGATCCTGGAGCGGATCTCAATTGTCCATTGTCATTCAGAATTCTGGAGTGGATGCTCCATGTTCATGTCATGCAGAATTCTGGAGTGGATCTCATTGTCCATGTTATGCAGGATTCTGGAGTGGATCTCATTGTTCATATTATGCAGGATCCCGAAGTGGATCTCATTGTTTACGTTATGCATGATCCTGAAGGGAATCTCATTGTTCATATTTTGCAAAATTCTGCAGTGGATCTCATTGTTCAAGTTATGCAGGATCCTGGAATGGATCTCATTGTCCATGTTATGCAGGATTCGGGAGTGGATCTCATTGTTCATATTATGTAGGATCCTGAAGTGGATCTCATTGTTCCATGTTGTGTAAATTCAGGAGTGGGATCTCATTGTCATGTATCTATGCATGATCCTGGAGTGGATCTCATTTTATTGTTCAATATATGCAGAATTCTAGAGTGGATCTCAATGTCCATGTTGTGCAGGATACTGGAGTGGATTGATTGTCCATGTATGCAAGGTCCTTTGATTGGATCGTATTGTTTCGTGTATGCAGAATTATGGAGTTAACTCATTGTCCATTTCATGCCGATTCTGGAGTGATCTGATAGTTCATATTATGTAGGATCCTGAAGTGGATCTCATTGTTCATGTTGTGTGGGGGGGAAATTCTTGATGGATCTACATGTGTTTCATGTTAATCAGAATCCTGAAGTGGATCATCATTGTTTCATGTTTCTGCGATCCAGGAGTGGATCTCAATGTCCATGTTGTTCAGATACCTGGAGTGGATTGTATTGGGCCAAGTTATGCAAGGCCTGGAGTGGATCTAATGAGTCGTGTTATGCAGAATTATGAGTGTGTAACTCATTTTCATTCATGCAGATTCTGAGTGATCTCATTGTTCATAGTAGGTAGTATCCTGAAGTGATCTCATTGTTCATGTTGTTGTAGAAATTCTGGAGTTGGATCTCATTGTTTCATGATATGCAGATCCTGAAGTGATCTATCATGTTCATGTTTTCTGCAGGAATCCTGGAGTGGATCTCATTTGTCATATTATGCAGAATTCGGAGGGATTCTCAATGTCCATCGTTGTGCAGGATACTGGAGTGGATGTATTGTCCATGTTGAATCAAGGTCCTTGAGTGGACGTATTGATCTGTGATACAGAATTATGGATTGAACTCATGTCCCATTTTCATGCAGATTCTGGAGTGGATCACATTGTTCATATTTATGTAGGATCCTGAAGTGGGATCATATTTTTCATGTTATGCAGATCCTAAAGTTGATCTCAACCTGTCCTATGTTATAAAGGATCCTGGCGTACATCTCAATGTTCATAGTTATTTAAGATCCTGAAGTGGAACTCATTGTTCATAGTTAATTCAGGGCCTGGATTGGGGAATCTCATATTCATATTATGCAAAATTCTGAAGTGGATGTCATTGTTCATGTTATGCAGGATCCTGGAGTGGATCTCATTGTTCATGTTATGCAGAATACAGAATCTCATTCTTCATATTATGTATGATCCTGAAGTGGATCTCATTGTTCATGTCATGCAGTATTCTGGAGTGGATCTCATTGTTTCATGTTATGCAGAACAACTGGGATTGGATCTATGTTCATGATATGCAGAATTCTGGAGGTAGTCTCAATGTTCATGATATGCCTTGGATCCTGAATTGGATCTCATTTTCATATTAGCCGAAGTCGGAGTGGATCTTATTGTTCATGTTTTACAGGATCCTGGAGTGGATCGTATTGTTTGTGTTATGCAGAATTCTGGAGTGGATCTCATTGTTCATGTTATGCAGTATCATGAAATGCATGTCATTGTTCATGTTATGCAGGATCCTGAAATGGATGTCATTGTTCATGTTATGCCAGGATCTGAGTGGATCTCTTTGTTTGTGTTATTTCAGGAATCCTTAGTGGATCTCCTTGTTCAATCATGCAGGATCCTGGAGTGGTTCTCATTGTTCATATTTTGCAGAAATCTGGAGTGGAAAAAAAATTTTTTTCATAGTCTGTTTTAGTGCGGATTCTGGGGAGTGGATCTCATTGTTCAATATTATGTAGATGCCTGAAGTGGATCTCATTGTTCATGTTATGAAGCGAGATTCTGGACGAACTCATTGTCCATGTAATGCAGGATACTGGGTGGATTCATCATTGTCCCATGTTTATCCAGGAATACTGGACGGATCTTCAAGTCCCATGTCATGCAAATTTCAGGAGTGGATCCGCATTGTTCATGTTATGCAGAATTCTGGAGCGAATCTCATTGTACATGTTATGCGGATTCTGGAGGTGGACTAATTGTCATATTATGCAGGATCCCGAAGTGATCTCATTGTGTATACGTTTATGCATGATCCTGAAGGGAATCTCATGTGTTTCATATTAGCAGAATTCTGGAGTGGATCGTTTTTTTTCATGTTTTTGCAGGATCCTGGAGTGGAGAAAATCACGTAATTGTTTGTGTTATGCAAAAAGTCTGGAGTGGATCCATTGTTCCACATGTTTAGTGCAGCATCCTGAGATGGTATTGTCAGTGTTGAGGTTATGCAGGATCCTGAAATTGATGACTTTGTTCATGTTAGCAGGATCCTGGAGTGGATCTCATTGTTTGTGTTATTCAGGATCCTGGAGTGGATCTCATTGTTCATATCATGCAGGATCCTGGAGTGGATCTTCGTGTTCATATAATGGCAAATTCCTGGAGTGGATATCCCATTGTCTTTTTTCATTCAGTATACTGGAGTGGATCTCATTGTTCATATTATGCAGGATCCTGAAGTGGATCTCATTTTTCATACTATGCAGGGTTCAGAAGTGGATCTCATTTTTCATGTTATGCAGATCCTGAAGTGATCTCATTTTTCTTCATTTTTGCTAAATTTCTGCAGTGGAGTCTCATTTCAATTATGCAGGAACCTGGAATGGATTCTCGATTGACCATGTTATGCAGGATTCGGAGGGATCTCATTGTTCATGTTATGCAGGATCCTGAAGTGAATCTCATTGTTCATGTTTTGTAGAATTCCATGAGTGGACTCATTGTTCATGTTTATGCAGATCCTGACGTGATCCATTGTTCATGTTTCTGCAGGATCCTGAGTGGATCTCATGAGTTCATATTATGGCAGAATTCTGAGTGGATCTCAATGTCCAGGTGTGCAGGATACAGGAGTGGATTGTATTGTCCATGTTATCAAGGTCCTGGAGTGGACGTATTGTTCCGTGTAATGCAGAATTAGGAGTGGAATTCGGATGGTCCATTTTAAATGCATGGGGGGGGGGGGAGGGGGGCGAAAAAAAAAAAAAAAAGTAAAAAAAAGGAAAGGATTTCTGGAGTGGATCTCATTATGTTCATATTATGTCGGATCCTTAAGTGATCTTATTTTTCATGTTATGCAGAAACCTGAAAGTTGATCTCATCGTCCATGTTATAAAGGATCCTGGAGTACATCCGCATTTGTTCATATTATGTATGGATCCGGAATGTGGATTCTCATTGTTCATAGTTATCCAGGATGCCTGAGTGTATCTCATTTGTCATTTTATGCAGAATTCTGAGTGGATCTCATTGTCCATGTTATGGCAGGATTCCGGAGTGGATCTCGTAATTGGTTTCATATTATGCAGGATTCCGAGTGGATCTGCATGTTTACTTATGCATGAGTCCTGAAGGGAATCTCATTGTGTATATTATGCAGAATTCTGAGTTGGACTTATTGTTTTCCTGTTTAGCAGGATCCTGTAGTGGATCGTATTGTTTGTGTATGCAGAATTCTGAGTAGGATCCTCATTGTTCAAAGTTATGCAGCATCCTGAAAATGTAAGTCATTGTTGAGTTAAGCAGGATCCTGAAATGGATTCATTGTTCATGATTATGCAGATCCTGATAGTGGATCTCATTGTTTGGTGTTATGCCAGGCCTGCAGTGGATCTCATATGGTTCCTATCATGCAGGATCCTGAGTGTATCTCGTGTGTTCATATTATCATAATGGCTGGAGTGGATTTCCATTGTCTGTTTTATGCAGGATTCTGGAGTGGATCTCGTGGTTCATATTATGTATGATCCTGAAGTGGATCTCATTTTCATGTTATTCAGAAATCAGAAGTGGTAATCTCATTTTTCATGTTATGCATGATCCTGAAGTGGATCCTCATTGTTCATAATTTATGCAAAATTTCTGTCAGTGGATTTCATTGTTCAATATTTGCAGGATCCTGGAAATGGATCTCATTGTCCATGTTTAGCAGGATTCGGTGAGATGGATCTCATTGTGCATGTTGTGTAGAATTCTGGAGTGGATCTCATTGTTCAGGATATGCAGGATCCCTGAAGTGGATCTCATTGTTTCATGTTCTGCAGATCCAGGAGTGGATCTCAATTGTTTCATCATTATGCAGAATCTCTGGAGGTGGATCTCAATGCCATGTTGTGCAGGATACTGGATGAATGTATTGTCCATGTTATGCAAGGTCCTGGAGTGGATCGTATTGTTCGTGTTACTGCAGAATTATGGGTATTGGATCTCATTGTCCATTTTAATGCAGGATTCTGGAGTGTGATCTCATTGTTCATATTATGTAGGATCATGAAGTGGATCTTATATTTCATAGTTATGCAGAATCCTAAAGTTGTGATCTCATCTGTCCATGTAAAAAAGGATCCTGTGAGTACAACTCATTGTTCATAATATTTAAGATCCTGAAGTGGAACTCATGTACATGTATCCAGGATCCTGGAGTGGATCTCATTGTTCATTTTATGCAGGATTCAGGAGTGGATCTCAATGTTCATGTTAGCCAGAATTCCTGGAGTGGATGATCATTGTTGCATGTTATGCAGAACAATGGAGTGGATCTCATTTAGTGCAATGTTATGCAGAATACAGAATCACATTGTTCATATGATGTATGATCCTGAAGTGGATCACATTGTTCATACTATGCAAGATTCAGGAGTGGATCTCATTGTTCATGTTATGCAAGACACTGATTGATCGCATTGTTTCATGATATGCAGAATACAGAATCTCATTGTTCCATATTATGATGATCCGGAGTGGATCTTATTGTTCGTCGTTAATGCAGAATTCTGGAGGTGGACTCATTTATTCATGTTATGCATGATCCTGAAGTGGATCTCATTGTTCATATTATGCAGAATTCTGGAGTGGATCTTATTGTTCATGTTTTGCAGGATCCTGGAGTGGATCGTATTGTTTGTGTTATGCAGAATTCTGGAGTGGATCTCATTGTTCATGTTATGCAGCATCCTGAAATGGATGTCATTGTCATG
This sequence comes from Megaleporinus macrocephalus, assembly GCA_021613375.1. Classification (NCBI taxonomy): domain Eukaryota; kingdom Metazoa; phylum Chordata; class Actinopteri; order Characiformes; family Anostomidae; genus Megaleporinus; species Megaleporinus macrocephalus. Next base: position 38,718,033 of record CM038725.1, read on the forward strand.
TTATGCAGGATCCTGAAATGGATGTCATTGTTCATTTATCATGATCCAGAAGTGGACTCTCATTGTTTGTGTTTATTCAGGATCCCTGCAATGGGATCTCATTTTCATAATCATGCAGAACCTGGAGTTGATCTCATTGTTCATATTAATGTAGGATCTGAAGTGGATCTCATTTTCATGTATATTCAGAAATCTGAAGTGGATCTCATTTTTCAGGTTGTGCATATCCTGAAAGTGGATCTCATTGTGCATACTTGCAAAATTCTGCAGTGGATCTCATTGTACATGTTAGCAGGATCCTGGAGTGGTCTTATTGTTCGTGTATCAGAAATTCTGGAGTGGATCTCATTGTTCATGTTATGCGCAATCCTGAAATGGATTTTGTCATTTGTTCATGTTATGCAGAATCCTGAAATGGATGTCATTGTTTCACAGTATGCAGGATCCAGAAGTGGGATCTCATTAGTTCATGTTACGCAGGATTCCTGGACGTGATCTCATATGGTCCATGTTCATCCAGGATACTGTAGTGGATCTCATTGTTCATTAGTATGCAGAATTCTGAGCGGAACTCGTTGTCCATGTTATGCAGGATACTGATTGGATCTCAATGTCCATGTATATCCAGGATCCAGGAGCGATCTCATTGTCCTTCGTCATGCAGAATTCTGGAGTGGATCTAATTGTCCATGTCATCCAGGATCCTGGAGTAGATCTTATTGTCCATGTTATGCAGAATTCTGGAGTGGATCACCTTGTTCATATTATGTAGGATCCGGGAGTTGATCTCATTGTTCACGTAATGCACAATTTTGGAGTGGATAACATTTTTCATGTTATGCAGGATCCTGAGGTGATCTCATTGTTCATGTTATGCAGGATACTGGTGTGGATCTCATTGTTTCATACTATGTAGAATTCTGGAGTGATCTCAATTTGTCCATGTTATTCCAGGATCCTTATTGGATCGTATTATCCATGTTAAGCCGATCCTGAAGTGTATCGTATTGTCGTGTTAATGCAGAATTATGGAGGGTGTAAACTCATTGTCCATTTCATGCAGAATTCTTGAGTTGATCTCA
>CM038725.1:38720114-38800114 GCA_021613375.1 Megaleporinus macrocephalus
CACTCCTGCCTAACGTTGGTACCCCTAGTGGCGAAAAAATAAGAAATGCAACCCATATCTCAATGTCCCATTTATACAAAAAACATATATATTATTTGTTTTTAGCATGTCACACACACAAACATATGCACACACACACACACACACATACAAACATACATACACACACACAAAACACACACATGTGTAAGTGTACAAGAAGTGTGAAGTGTGTGGAAGCAGCTCACCTGCCTTCCTGGAGAGAAACTGCTGCTGGACCAGAGATCACTGAGGACAAACTGGCAACGGGCAGGACCACACCACCAAATATATATACAGAGAGAAAGAGGGAGGGGACAGAGAGAGGGACAGGCACATATAGAGATAGTGTGGGAGTGGCACACAGACTAATAGACATCTGTGTGTGACATTATAGGAGAAACAAAATAGAACTTAAGGAAGTTGGGAATGTGAGAAATCCTCCCACTGGGGGCTCTGTCATCCTGAAAGAGACCACTGCCTTTAGGATACAGATATTCATCATAAGATAAAAGTGATCAATCAAAATAACTTTCCTTCTGTTGGTTAAGATGTTTCGGTTAGTTCTAGACAGTTGCTATGATATTCCAGGTGCAGCAGGAACAAAGTAGCTGGTCAATCTCCTGATTAAGCCACTCTACTTACCCATTAGATTGTGGCTGATACCCTGAAGTCAGGCTAATGCCAATGGTCTGCCGTACATAAGGAAGAACTGATTTTTCCAGTCAGACACAATGTCCTCAGGCATTCCATTAACTTAATGAAACAATTTCTATGTTTCTATAGCACAGCTTCTTTGGAGGATCAGTTGAACGTGTTGAACTGATTAAGGCTGATTAATGGTAAATGAATTGATATTTAGATGAGGAACTGGTAATGGCTCCAATTTTCTGGACATTGACATATTTTGCAACAACAGCATTAAAGGACGGCCACCAAAACTTATTTCTTACTAAGGAAATGATAAATTTTGGGATGCCCTGAACTTGGTGAGATGTGAATTCACTGCTGTAATTAAGACCTAACACTTAGTGGAAAGAATATCTTCTCTGCTGCTATTTAGAAGGTGATCCATAAGATTCAATATACTGTCGTACATGATATTCTAATAACAGAACTACCAAGTGGGGACACATTGGTTTGTGTAACAAATTCGGTCTCCAACAGAGCTTGGCTGCTCTAATGTTCTAAAAGTTCTAATGGTCTGTCAATACCTCTCTTTAAAGACTGCCTTCTTGGCTAGTTTCCTATTGCTTACATCATAATTTCTCTCAGAAACCATGAATTTTCTTACAGGGAAAGCAGAAAATTGCTTAGGAGGACTACCTAATCTCTGTGAGAGAACAGGCCCTATGCAAAAGTGGGGAAGTCAGTGGGGCTCCTATAGACCTTACACCTCATATTAATAATTTATAGAAATTGTCAAACCTTTAAAAGTGTTAAAGGTCCTTGATATTCCAAGATCTGGGCCAGCCTAATGAGCTAATCATGTAACAGCAATTCAATGCATTTACAAACTCCACACAGACACTGGGAGACCAAACAAACTCCATACAGACACTGGGAGACCATACAGTCTCTTCAAAGACACTGGGAGACCACACAGTCTCTTCAAAGACACTGGGAGACCATACAGACTCCACACAGACACTGGGAGACCATACGGACTCCACACAGACACTGGGAGACCATACACACTCCACACAGACACTGGGAGACCATACACACTCCACACAGACACTGGGAGACCATACACACTCCACACAGACACTGGGAGACCATACACACTCCACACAGACACTGGGAGACCATACACACTCCACACAGACACTGGGAGACCATACACACTCCACCAGACACTGGGAGACCATACACTCCACACAGACACTGGAGACCATACAGACTCCACACAGACACTGGGAGACCATACACACTCCACACAGACACTGGGAGACCATACACACTCCACACAGACACTGGGAGACCATACACACTCCACACAGACACTGGGAGACCGTACACACTCCACACAGACACTGGGAGACCATACAGACTCCACACAGACACTGGGAGACCATACACACTCCACACAGACACTGAGACACCATACACACTCCACACAGACACTGGGAGACCATACACACTCCACACAACACTGGAGACCACACACTCCACATCACTGGGAGACCATACACACTCCACACAGACACTGGGAGACCATACATACTCCACACAGACACTGGGAGACCGTACACACTCCACACAGACACTGGGAGACCATACACCACACACAGACACTGGGAGACCATACACACTCCACACAGATACTGGGAGACCATACACACTCCACACAGACACTGGGAGACCATACACACTCCACACAGACACTGGGAGACATACAATCTACTACAAACTACAAAATACTGTGTGTGTTTACAGTGTAACTGTATCTGGTAATACTTTGCTGTGTGATTCTAAAGTGTTAAATATTGTTGTTTATAGTGTTGTTTTATTATTTTTTTAGATTTGTAATCTTTATCATATACAGTTATTTTTTAAAAGGTCATATTATCACATAATGATTTAAAACGTTCACGTAATTGGTTGATGTGTAGACAAATTCATATACAGACCTAATTAGAGATAATGAGTTAATGTGTACCTGAGAATCTAAACACCAACTTGTGTTTCAGGTGAGGAACTTTATCAGATGGCAGTACATCAAACAACAGCTGACCAGCATGTCGGGTTCCATCAACAGCACTGAGTTATTCATATTCAGTATTCAGAGGATGCAGCTGCAGTTCATTCAGAGGTCAGTGTCCTGCATGGGTCATTCAAAGAAGAGCTGAACTGATCTTTTCAATTAGAGAACACTGAACTGAGTTCAGAAAGAAAATAGTTTGAAGTCTTCTGAAAATAAAAAAGGAACCAAAGCAGAGGAGAATGAATGAAGATCAACTCTGAGATGTTGAAGTTCCTCACTGAAATGTGCTACACTGTGTAAGTGTTGGTGATTGGTGAGTCTCTCTGGTCTTCCCAAACCTGTAACTGCACTCAATGTGTAGAAGAAAATGTATAATGTATTAAAAGATAAGTCCATAAATGATTATTTTAGCATATTTTATATTTTAATTAACCATATTTTACATTTTAACTCACTGTATTTTATATTTGCATTAACAAAATTATAACCATATTTTATATTTTGATTCACAATATTGTTTTATATAAAAAAAAGAAAAAAATAAATATTTAATATTTTGTCTGACTGTATTTTATATTTTAATTCACCGTATTTTATATTTAATTCACTGTATTTTCTATTTGAGCTAATGCTAATTTAGATTTTAACTAATGCTGTTTCTCTTTCAGTTTGAATAAAGAATAAATAATGAGGGAAATTGAATGATGCAGAAATGTGCTTTTTAAAAGAAGGAAATGAAATTGAACATTGTCTTTAAAGAACTGTAGGGTAATTGTGTTTGATCTTTTTTCTTTTGTGGGAACAAATCTGCATATCACTCTGTATCTGATGGCTAACTGTGTAATAATGATAGAGTAAGTCACATGAGGGGAGGTATATTAAACTATTACACATTGCATTAATGAACACTGTTCAGGCTGTCGTGGGTAATTTAGATAATCGTAATCCTTTAAATTTTTTCTAATTTTAATGAATTTAATGAGGAAATGAAATTCAAATCAAATGAAGTATTAAAGCATAAAACAAATAGGGCCTCTACTGCAGGGACCCTGGAGTATTCTGAATATAGTAAGTAAAGTAGTAGTACAGATCAGTAATAAATCATTGAATCAACATTATGAGTTATGCAATGCTGAATTTTATTTAAGATCAATCATAATCTCTTCCACAAACAATCTTTAGATTTAAAGTAATTGAATCTTAAGATTAAACATAGAAACTGAAAACACATGAACAAAACAATCTTTTATCTTCAATATCTGGAGCTACCAAAGATCCACTTTTGATCATTCTTTGAGCCCTCGGGTACCCGTTAACAAATCCAGGTTAGACTTCAGAACCTCCTACAACAAGAAACAAACATCATTAGATTCATTCAATAGATTCAAGAGTGTCAAACTGACAAACATGCTGGGCTTCAAAGATCCTGTTTACACCTTCACCATACATCTTTACACCTTCACCATACATCTTTACACCCAACATTACCATAAGACTGGATCTCGGTCTGATTTTATTTGATCGTGAGCAGATTCTGAATTAATCACATCAACACTTTTACATTTACAGTATTTATTAGATGCTTTCATTCAGAGTGACTAACAGTTCAACTGTACACGGGTAGGTGAGGGTAGCATTACAGTTTACCTGTACACAGCTAGGTGAAGGTAGTGTTACAGTTTACCTGTACAGGTAGGTCAAGCTAATGTTCTTAAAAAAATTAACTATAAAACCAGATCCAGCTTTACAGGTAAGAATCTCTAAATCACCTCTAATGCTCTTAAATTATTCTCAACTGAGAGAATATTAGTCTCTGTACGCACCACCCAAAATCCCAGTGATTCAATAATGTAGAGTTAAATTTAAGTCTAATCTGAATAAATATCCTCGTAGGATCTGAAAGTTTGATCTGTGTACAACATATACAGGCTATTCTACTGAATTAGATCAAACTGCAGTTAAAGTACAGTTAAGTATTAATCCCTTAGATATCTACTCAGTATGTTATTATTTATTATTATTATTATTATTATTATTATTATTATTATTATTATTATTATTATTATTATTAATGTTGTAATATTACTTTGTTATTGATTTTCTCTTTCTTTTCAGTCTCAGGACCTGATTCAGTAAAAAGAAGTGTGAACTGTAATTTAGAGCTGCACTGCTGTCATTTTCATTCCGGTTATCTCAAAGTGTCTAAATTATTATTTCCAGACAACAGTAAACACACCAGGGTGAAAAGAATGAACAGTCAAGTAAATGTTTCTAATAAACAAACATCCATAACTACTTTCCATGACATGCTAGACAAGAAAACATACCTCCCGTGACCTGGCGGGCACAGACAAAACCAAGTTTGTTGTCGCATCCATGATCACTCCAGCCTCCTATAAGAGCAGTGCAAAGATTTCCATTATGTAATGAACTGACAATAAGAACATGTTTCAGTGTCTATAAAGCGTAGAGGTGTAGAAGATAGTAACAAAGAATAAATAATAATGCATGCTATAAAATATCAATAAAAATCATAAACATTATATTAACAGAATTATTCTAGGAAGTGAGATGGACATGTAGCCACCACTAGAGCGTGTGTGAACCTTCCAGACATTTGGAGAAGACCTGTAATCTCGTTACCATTGTAGTTGGTGTGCAGACAGTTTCCAGAGCCATCCGGCTCATCTTGGGCCCAGCGCTCAAAGTCAAAGTCAGACTCATCGCTCCAATGCCAGCGACTGGGAGCCTGAAGAACAGCAATTTGAAATGAGTGTTTATTGTTTTAGAGAGAAGAGAGTCAGCCTGTAGAACACTGTGACAGATTCAGCACCAACTTAAACACACGTACATCTGGCTTGTTGTAGCCTCCGAACCACGTAGGAGGATCCTGACCAGCCGCGATGTTAATCAGACGCTTAATGAAGCGGTCTTCACCCTCATCGTGCACTGAAGCCAGATGGCCTCTGTGCTGTATACAATCCCTCTGCAGGAAGAGTTGATAAGTAAACTACTTCACAGCATTATATACTCACAACTGGTCTAGAGATATAGACTGCACACCTGTAGATATAACATTGAATAAATGTACCTCAGCCTCCTCCCACGTAAGCTTGATGTTAAAGAATTTGAACTCGCGTGTTCCATATGGTTCCCACACTGAGCTTTTGAAAACTTGCTTTTCCTCTTCCACAACATCTGCATCAACAACAGGTTGTGAGACTTTAAAGCGTTTAAAAGCTGTTCCTCAGTTGCCACTTGTCTGATTGAGCAGTAATTTTAGAGGCAGAGTGTTTAAATTTATACACATGATATTAAGAATTAATAATTGAAATTCCATTAGAAAATTATCTTTCGCAGGCACAGGCTTAAGATTGTCCAATTATCATATTGTTTGAATAATTTAGTAAAATAAGCATTCCCCATTTGACATCAACTGGCTGATAAATGTCTCTAATCATAAAACAAACAAATGTGCAAGTTTGATTCCTTTTTACAACAATTTTAAATAAGACAGATTTTTAAATTAAGTGTCTCTTTTCATGATGTCTGCATGTAAACAATTATCAAAGAGTGTTAACTATTTTGCACAAATTGTCTGCAGCATATTATTCAATAAGTGTGGTTGGGTTCTTCAGTGTCCTTCAGCGTCTGATTGCACAAATTTGAAACATTTTGTTTAGACTGGTCTCGGTTGGCCCCTACAGAGCTCAGTCATGGGCCGAATACAAAAAAACGTATCTCATCTTACAATTAAAATAAGAAACGCTAATCAGTTTGATATGAACTTTGCCCACTTTGGGTTTTTTTTTTACAGTATTGGCATAAATGAACTGAGCACTTTTAAAAACTGAAACTCCTGCTGAATTCACAATGTTCTTCCTCTAACGCAGAGATCTGACACTAGCTACTTTTTAAAATGCAGGTCTGTTTAGAAAGGTTATTCTGCTATTGTAGAAATAAAAAAAACCTCTTTGCTCTCAATAAAAGTTTGTCACTACTTTTACAGACGATTCATTGTTGGAGGTCAACAAGGGACCAAGTGTTATTTTATCAAATAGTACTGCTGATTATTAACTCATTAATGAAACAGTAATGCGATTGCTTGTAAGCGAATAAAACGTTTTTCTCACCAGCTAGGTGGACAGTGAGAGGACACACGATCCAAAGAAGCAAGGAGGCACACCGGATAGCCATGATCAACAGGAACTGCATACAGATCAAAAGATTCCACATTCAGAATGCAGACATATACAAACAGATACAGTTTAACTCTTAAAGACTTATTTGAGGTAATATTGCTGTTAGACGTTCAGTCATATTTTAAGTATTACTTATATACAGTAAAGATTTGTTGGTGATGGAAGGTTTGAAACACTACCTTGAAATCTCCAGCTAGTCTTCTGTGAAGTTTTGATGGAGCCCAGCAGTTCTCCGAAATAGAGCTTCTCGGTGAAGAAGTTGTGGAGGTTCAGTGCTTTTATAGTTTGTCAGAGCTGTGTCATGACTGAAACTAACTAAAAGTCACAAGAATTTCTAGGGAAATGAATCAACAGCAGCATCACACTGGAGATAAAGGTGGAGATAAAGGTGGGGTTGTCATTGTGTAACTGTATATGACTACTTGCACATTTTCCTCATTGTGCCTCACCAGATCTCTGCTCTGCCCTGGTGGTTGTTTTGTGGTGTTATGGAATTTAAGAAACTATACTGATCATACCTGATGCTCTAAACAATCTGATACACTGTTTTCTGCACAAACATAGTCTTTATTAGATTTTGCCTTTCTCCTCCAACCATGTAAACTTTACCCAATTGAACATCCTCTCTACAGATCTTTGTTGTCTAAAGTTCTAGATAGAAATAGATATTGTCACAGAAAAACAGAGTCACAGTTTCCGCTGTTCTCTTAGAGAAAGTTTTCTAGTGCCTGATTGGCTAAATGCAATGTGTTGGCCACATTCATTTGCAGATGCAATGAAGCAAAGTGGCAAGTGTAAATGAATATTTTTGATGTGGTAGCTATATATACTACTAGATTATTCAAGGTAACTAAACAACTAAGTAAATTACTTTCTTACCAACCAACCAACTAACTGACCAACCAACTGTTAACCAACATAATAATTATCCAAGAACTAAATCGCTAGCTAACTAACCAACAAACCAACCAACGTAGCAAGCAATTACCTAACTTACCAACCAATCATCCTCAAAACTAACCGCATTACCAAACAACCAACCAACTGACTTGTTTACCAACCAGTTAACTAACAAACTAACCAATCAGCTACCTAACTAAGTAACCAAACAGCCAACAATCCAACCATATAACTGTGAATAAACAACTAATCTACTAATCTACCAACAATATACATGCATATACATGTATATGATATTACACGTCCATCAAACACTAGTGGCAGCTTGTTATAAATCAGTTAACTTCACAACCTGCCTCATTGTCCCCATCACTCTGTTTTCTGGGCTACACATAAGCTATAGAATTAAATAAGGTAGAAAGTAATGCAGTGTTGGTGGCGTCACCAAGAAAACTGTTCTAACAAACTGGAAACCAAGAAAAAATGCTAGCATCAATCTTAGTTTTACACATACATTGGGGAAATAAACATTACTATGTTTTATGTATGTGTATATATGTGAGTATATAGATTTTTCTTTCTTTTCCTCTCTGTTCGTTTGTACTATTAATATTATCTCATTATTATATGAAGATCTAGTTATTCCTCTATCTACACAATGACCACAGTTGTGTAAACAGTTTTGGATTACCACTAATAAAGTTTTATTAGACCTCTGAAGGGGGTCCAGATGTCCTTCTACTCAAGAACCACTTTCTCCTCCAGACGTCTTTCTACTCAAGAACCACTTTCTCCTCCAGACGTCTTTCTACTCAAGAGCCAGCTTTACCTTCATACGTCCTTCTACTCAAGAACCACTTTCTCCTCCAGACATCTTTCTACTCAAGAACCAGCTTTACCTTCAGACGTCCTTCTACTCAAGAACCACTTTCTCCTCCAGACGTCTTTCTACTCATGAGCCACCTTCTCCTCCAGACGTCTGACTACTCAAGAACCACCTTCTTCTCCAGACGTCCTTCTACTTAAGAATCACCTTCTTCTCTAGGCGTTCTTCTACTCAAGAACCACCTTTTCCTCCAGACGTCCTTCTACTAAAGAACTACCTTCTTCCATCCTACTACTCAGAACCATCTTCTCCTCCAGACACCCTTCTCCTCAAGAACTACCTTCTTCCCAGTTGTCCTCTACTCAAGAACTACTTTCTATTCCAGACATCCTTCTACTCAAGAACTACCTTCTCCTCCAGACGTCCTTCTACTCCAGAACTACCTTCTATTACAGACAACCTTCCACTCAAGAACTACCATCTCCTTTGGACATCCTTCTACTCAAGAACTACTTTCTCCTCCAGAGGTCCTTCTACTCAAGAACTACCTTCTCCCCCAGATGTTCTTCTATTCAAGAACCACCTTTTCCTCCAGACACCCTTCTACTCAAGAACCACCTTCTTCTCCAGACGTTCTTCTACTCAAGGACCACCTTTTTCTTCTGATATCCTTTTACTCAAAAACTACCTTCTCTAGATGTTCTGCTCAAGAACTACTTCTCCTCCAGACGTCCTTCTACTCAAAAGCTAAAATTGCGAATGCCAAAAATTGTGAAAGCCAAAAACTAACAAGTCACTAAGTTGCAAGTAACAAAGAAAACAGGTGTGCATCAACATCCTTCTACTCAAGAACTACCTTCTTTAGGAGTAATCAAGATAGACTCGTCCTACTACAAGTATTACCTTGGTGTTTTTGCACTTATCGTGTGTTTTCAAAGTTAACTAGTTTATGTGTAGTTAAATAACTATATTGTGGTTAGTAACTGGGAAAAAATCACAAGCTCCAAATTTAGGCCAACATTTCATTCTCTATAGTCACTGTTTTGTGTATCTTTAGAGACTGATAAACCTTTTTATGTCATTGGAAAATGGATGTGTAACGATTCAACACTCTCAATCAGATCCATGCGCAAGGTTTTATTAAGAATACTCAGGAATACACATGGAGGAAGAAGCTCCTTCAGCTGGATCCGGGAGTCCAGGAACATCCACATTTCCAAGAGGGTAAGAGGGGACCGCTGGTGGAACAAGGTAGGTAGCTGAGATGGAAAGAAAGACCCGGCAGGAAGCTGGCCAGCAACTAGAAGATGACAGCCGGTAAGTGGCTAAATGGTTTAAACACGAGTTACAGGAATGTGCCCTGCCTGCAGTGCGAGAGGGGAACAAGAAGGCAGTGCTAATGAGCCACTGCCGGGTGAAGTAATGGGTGACAGGTGTGTTTAATCAGGGTGCTTGTGTGGTGAGTGTGTCCTAGAATTGCTGAGACTGCGACCTCTGGTGGCGTTAAGAGGAAGTGCTTACAGGATTGCTTTTGATAATCATTGTCTGACACTGGTGGCTGTGAGACATGTGCTGCCATAGCGGCATCTTTTTCGAATACTTTAGAAAGTCAAGTTCAGTTTAATGCATCAGGAAACGGGACTGTTACGAGATTCCTCATTACCAATTCAGACTGAAACAGTTCAAATCTGACTCTAAGACTACTCCTTCTATTCAGGGAGTGACATGGTCTGTCCCTTCGAGTACTTACACACCCCATGTACCCGCTCACACCACATTCACCCCTAAATCTGACCTGCCTGGTTCTTACACAAATTCTGTCATACATGGTGCCCAGGGTGAATCCTCCCTTGTTACACATCGCCCACACATATCTGGCCTTCTGTTGGGGTTAAACTTAGTGCTTTCTTCAGTGCACACCAATGCTCAGGTAGTTGTGCCACATCTGACTCTGCTGTGCTGAATAGCACATCACGTGTGCTTACATCGCTGTTACAGCACTCAAAAATGGAGCCGCCAAAGTTTAATGGTTCTACAGGAATTACACCAACGGAATGGCTACGTGCTGTAGATGACTTGAAGCAAAACACGGGCTTCTCTGATGTACACATTTTAACAGAATTGCCACGTTTTCTGTCGTTGGTTCGAAATCCTCAAACCCCACTTGAATAGCTGGGATGACTTTCTGAGCTCTTTAAAAACCCTCTGACAACCAAGAGAGAATCTGGAAGGATATTCTTGATTGCTTCCAAGCTCTGCATGAACCCTCCCGACATTTGTGGCATATGTTGAGTGAATTCAAAAAAGCTCAGATATCCTCCTCCTGAACTAGATCTGGTCGAGCTAATCTGCAAACATGCTCAGAAAAATACACCATTGCTTTGTAAGGTACTCGTATATCCTCAGCAGTAGACCTTCTGTTACGTGCACACGAACTGCATGCTGCACTCCAAGTAGCCAAGGCTGTTGGCTGCTTTCAATGCTCTTTAACTGGTTATACTTCTTGTACTTGCTCTCAGTGTAACCTTAAATCTTCTCAGGGCGACAGGGGCAACAGGAATCATGTAGCTGAGTTTTCACCACAACACCAGGGTGGTTCAGGCACACAATTTAGGGACCGTGAGCAATTTAGAAAGAAGGAACAGACACCAAAGGATGTGAGAGGCAGAACACAACGTCAGTGTGTTTCCCAATAATCCTTAAGGGAACCAAATGACTCCAGTAACTGAATGACTACCACTGCTAAAGTATAATATTCAGGGCATGTAGTAGATACTTCCTCTGATGCTTTCTGGAACACACCTTTCTGGGTAGGTGTAAAACTCAAGAATCAAGTGGTGTCTGCAACACTTGAAACTTGTGCCTTGCTGTGTTAGCAGATAATGTTGACAAAGACATCTGGAAACATGAAGTGTGAGCCATAGACAGGTCCTCCATTGAGGTTTCATGATCCTAACCTTAATGTCCTCACCTCTTGTTTTTGGGATGGATTTCATGATCAGGGCTTCTATCTCAATCCATGTTCCGAGTAGAACTGTTATTCTTGGAACACAAGACGTGAATGGAGGGGTGGAGTATGAATACAAACTCTCAAGCGGTAACTTTCTATGTTCTTTGGAGGGACCAGCCTGTGAGTTCTCTGTTAATCCTGATGATGCAGCTCTGAATTCTGGGAGATCTGCTGGCTGATTTCAGTGGCCTGTTTGCAGCGTGTATCGGTCATACTACAGTTGCTGCTTGTCACATTGAAACTGCCAATGCAAGGCCTAAATCTTCCTCCGTATCACACTTCTCCTAAAAAGAAGCTCATTGAGGAGCAGATTCGGTCAATGCTCGACAATGACATCATTCAGCCTGCTTCAGGGCCTTGGTCGTCACTGATTGTTATTGTTCCTAAGCCTTCTGGAGAAGCTAAGTTTTGTGTGGATTATAGAGTTCTCAACCAGGTGACTGTAAAAGACAGATACCCTTTACCAAGAATAGATGAATCGCTTGATTTTCATCTCGACACTAGACATGGCCTGTGAGTACAGGCAAGTTGGGGTGGAAGAAAGCTCTAGGCCCAAGACTGCTTTTGCATCCCACTATGGCCTGTTCCAATTCCAAGTCTTATCTTTTGTATCTTCGCAACGCCCCTGTGACTTTCCAGAGGGATATGAGTACGGTTTTGGCAGGTCTTATCTATAAATGTTGTGAGGTCTACCTCAAGGACATAGTGATTGCCTCACAAACATTCAAGCAGCACCTTGTAGACTTGAGAGAAATCTTTACAAGGCTGGAGAAGACTGGACTTACCCTAAAACTGGAGAAGTGTCAATTTTGCCAGAACAAGCTAAAGTTCTTGGGTTACAAAGTTTCGCCTGATGGTATTCTCCCAGAAACTGAGAAAGTTGAGGCCGTGTTGAAGTTTCCTGTGGCATATCTTCTATATCACCGTAACACGGGACACAGTTGTAGCTTACCCTCACAACGCGACCTAAAGCTGTTTGCACCAGAGTCTTAGTTATATCTCAGAGTTATATCTCAGTTATTATCACGACCACCCCACTGCTGTTCATCTTGGATTCGCCAAGACATTAACAAGGTTGAAAGAGAGGGAGTCTGATTCTGATTCTGATTTTGATTCTGATGTTGAAATTGTGGTTCTTCTGGCCAAAAATGAGAAAATATGTTAGAGCTTATGTTCTTTCCTGTCCTGTGTGCCAACTAACAAAGCCTTCACAACAAAAGCCTGCTGGGATGTTGGTTCCGGTGCACGCTCATGGAGGTAGCGGGCGTTGACTTATTCGGGCCTCTGCCACGTACTTAAGCAGGAAATGCTTACCTCTTGGCCTTTGTGGACTATTTTAGCAAATGGGTTGAGGTGTCTGTTGTGAACGAAGGTACAGCTCAGGTTGCGACTAGTAAGTTCCAAAGCGACATCTTTGCAAGACATGGTGCTCTGAAGTACTTGATCTCAGATCGAGGACAGCAGTTTATGAGTGCATTCTTTGACCATGTTTTGGAAGCCCTGGAAGCCTTCACGTGGTTAATCTTCAACCATTCCTTACATGGACTTCGCCTCACATTCGGCCAAAAGACCACCTCAGATCAGACCATACTACTGGTCAGGGGAACACACTCAGAAGTGTGGTGAACAGTTGTTCGAGTCCTACTTTCCACGCAGGGCAACAATTGAGGGTGCACAAGCAGAAGGTGACACAGGATGCTTTAGTGCTAATCAGATCATGCCATCACAGCCCTTGCTGATATGTTTGTTGAGGACAGTGATATGCCTCCACTCACTCTTATGACTTGAGAAACAAGGTTGACCACTCAGACACCCTTGACACTCACATTAACCTAGAGTTAGTTAATGACGCTGACACTACTACTGATCCTGACCACCCTAGTCAGGTGTCGATGACTAATTTTAAGATTACTGTAGCGCACTCATATAACCTTACACCTCAACGTCAACTAACAAGCACTTCAACTCTGACTCGTGGTGCTGGACTGCTTGTGTTTCTTTTGTTCTGAGATTTTTTTCATTTTTGTTTTCTTGTTTATAATATGTTGCACTGCTCCACATATTCAAGTGAAAAGTTGTTTTCTAGGATTATGTGTGTTATAAATATGTTCATATTGAAAGGCTCTGATTTTGGTGTTTAAAAATAAAAAAGGGGGATTTTGGAGACCTCTAATCATTTTGTTTTGTTTATTGTTTGTTTTTGTAATTCATGGACCTATCATTCATTTTTTGTAATGTATGTATGGCGTGGGGTGCTAGAAAGTTTGCGAGGGACCACAGGAGAGGAAATGTCAGGCTCCTTCTAAGCAAATAACAAAAACAAACTGTTCAAAGTCCAATAAAAGAAAAGAAAAAAAGTGGCTCATCTCCCCAGTCAAGGCTGCTCTAGAAGGGGGCTCCGGGCGCTGATCTCTCGGCAGATCTCTGATGTCCCGTGTCCGGTCGGCGGCAGGATGCTCTCCGGCACCGGCTTAATCCGCTGTACGGAGGAGAGGGAGAGAGAGAAGAGAGGGAGGAGCGCATCCTCCGGTGATTGGCTGCAGAATTTCACTTGTTGCTAGGTTATGAATAAACTGAGCTGAGTAGCTCAGCTCCCTAGAGTTACAGCACCATATAATACAAAATGATCCAGTTTTGTGATTCAGTTTTACTTATTTATTATGTAAAAATTGGGTTGTCAAGTATTTTTGTGTTTAAAAGCTCAAGTTGGATTCCAAGTCCAAGTCAGTAAAGTCTAAGTCAAGTCACAAGTCTCTAGTGATGTTGTTGAGAGTCCTCATAGTCTAGATAATAATGATTTTCATTCTGAACACAGTATGTGAATCTTTATCTGAGTTTGATAAAGCGACTGCACCCTGTGACTCAAGGTCATCCAAATTCCAGGCAGTGTTGATGTGGCTCTTCTGATGTGGACTCTCATTCCCCGCAGCCCATTCTGGGAATTACAGGTGCAACCGACACTAGTTCTACCCAGCGGTACCTCTTTAGAAACAACTACAGTGGTGGTGATGTTTAGAGTGGTGTTAATGGTGTTTACAGTGATGGTGATGATGTTTACAGTGGTGGTGATGGTGTTTACAGTGGTGGTGGTGATGTTTACAGTGGTGGTGATGGTGTTTACAGTGGTGGTGATGGTGTTTACAGTGGTGGTGATGATGTTTACAGTGGTGGTGGTGTTTACAGTGGTGGTGATGATGTTTACAGTGGTGTTAATGGTGCAGGGTGGTGATGGTGTTTACAGTGGTGGTGATGGTGTTTACAGTGGTGGTGATGATGTTTCAGTGGTGGTGGTGGTTTACAGTGGTGGTGATGATGTTTACAGTGGTGGGTGTTTACAGTTGGTGATGATGTTTACAGTGGAGGTGATGGTGTTTACAGTGGTGGTGGGTGGTGTTTACAGTGGTGGTGATGGTTTTACAGTGGTGGTGGTGGTTACAGTGGTGGTGATGGTGTTTACAGTGGTGGTGATGGTGTTTACAGTGGTGGTGGTGGTGTTTACAGTGGTGGTGATGGTGTTTACAGTGGTGGTGGTGGTGTTTACAGTGGTGGTGATGATGTTTACAGTGGTATTAATGGTGTTTATCAGCTTTTTATGGAGACTAGTTTTAAGTTTTTCACAACTTAATTCTGATTACAGGAAACTCAATGTTGAGTTGAATTAAATGGTCAGTAGGGTTGATTTTACTAAATAATTGAAGTACAAACAATTTAGATTTCATTGTATTCAACTCAAATGATCACGTCCAGTCTATTTGAAATTTAAGTTGATTTTACTCAAACCATTTGATTTTCTCTAGTTTGCATTACTTCAATATTTTAAGGTAATCACTCAAACTCTTTAAGTAAAATGAACTTATCCGGGTTTACAGTGTGGTTTTTGAAAAACTAGATTTTTTGTGAAAAGTTGTGATGCTAGTTTTTTTAAATGCTGAAGAAGATTTTTTATGAATATTTGTTAAATTGTGCTACAATTCTGTTCTCCACATTTTCATTGCATTATTGTAATGTTTCATTTACTGTTCTTTATTAAATTAAAGTGATGCTGATCTTTGAAAAACTTGCTATTTTAAGTCAGAATGTGATGCTAAGTTTTCTAAACTGAACAATCACAAGTTCATTAAATAATGATAGAATTCTGTCCTCCACATTTTCATTGAATCATTGTAATGTTTTCATTTACAGATATAATATATTCTGTATACAGTATACAGGTATTGGGTAGAACTGAGTTAAGTATATTAGTCTGGCCCTCTAAAACCATTCCAGTTCCTCATGTGGCCCCATGGGAAAATCAATTGCCCCCCCTGTTCTGTGAGGTGATGAAATGAAGCTACAGCGAGTCTGATTGTCAGTCTGATTCACATGAACTGCTCAAATCTGAGAAGTGAGGTGTAAACACAGCAGCGTCACTACCATTCACTACATGAAGCCCATTAACTGTAGCCTCACATTCATCTACCAGCAGAGACCTCCACAGAGTGTCCGACATTCCACTGTGATGTCACTACAGAGGCCGTGTGACATCATAGAGGTGAAGATGCACGGAGTTCCGCGCGTCTCAGCGTCAGATCAGTCTGTGCTGAAGCGTCGGAGGAGAGAGGAGTAAAAATGAGCTGGAGAAAGTACCTGTGTTGTGGAGGAGGAGATAGAGAGAGTGAGAAGGAGGAGGAGCACAGAAAGGAAGTAGGAGAACATAGTGAGAAGAAAGAGAGAGGAAAGAGGAGGAGGAGAGAGAGAGAGTGGAGTTTCCAGAGGAAAGAGGAGGAGAGGGAGACTCCACTAGAGGAGGAGGTGACTGAGCAGCTTCTGAGTGAGTAGATGAGTCGACGTCACTATAATTAACAGTAGTTACTGAACAAGTCAGTGATTCTCAGTACATACTGAATAAATCAGAGTACAGCGCTGGAGACACTCTCCTTTAGTGTAGGGGGGGCTTAACCAATTTTAAACACTTTGGTGGTCGGCCAATCAGAACAGAGTGTGTGAACTGACCATTTGGAGCATATTAAGCTCAGTGGGAGGCGGGGCTTAAAGACATTTAGTGAAGGGGTGGAAGTTAGAGCCGATGCTGCAACCAATTTCAAGCCCTCTGGTGGTTGACCAATCAGAAGAGAGTGTGTAAACAGACCAATCAGAGCAGGGTAAATGTTAGGTTTAAGACGTGAGAGTAAATGGGTTAGTTTTAAGTTTTAAGTATTAATGTTAATGTTAGGTAGTGTTAGTGTAGGGTTAATGTTAATGTTAGGTAGGGTTACGTTTAAGGTTAATGTTAATGTTAGGTAGGGTTACATTTAAGGTTAATGTTAATGTTAGGTAGGGTTAAGTGTAGGGTTAATGTTAATGTTAGGTAGTGTTGAGTGTAGGGTTAATGTTAATGTTAGGTAGTGTTGAGTGTAGGGTTAATGTTAATGTTAGGTAGTGTTGAGTGTAGGGTTAATGTTAATGTTAGGTAGGGTTAAGTGTAGGGTTAATGTTAATGTTAGGTAAGGTTAAGTGTAGGGTTAATGTTAATGTTAGGTAGGGTTACGTTTAAGGTTAATGTTAATGTTAGGTAGGGTTAGGTGTAAGGTTAGTGTTAATGATATGTAGGGTCATGTTTAAGGTTAATGTTAATGTTAGGTAGGGTTAGTTGTAGGGTTAATGTTAATGTTAGCTAGGGTTATGTGTAGGGTTAATGTTAATGTTAGGTAGGGTTAGTTGTAGGGTGAATGTTAATGATAGGTAGGGTTAAGTATAGGGTTAATGGTAATGTTAGGTAGTGTTAAGTGTAGGGTTAATGTTAGGTATGGTTAAGTGTAGGGTTAATGTTAATGTTAGGCAGTGTTGAGTGTAGAGTGAATGTTAATAGGTAGTGTTGAGTGTAGGGTTAATGTTAATGTTAGGTAGTGTTAAGTGTAGGGTTAGTGTTAGTGTTAGTTAGTGTTAAGTGTAGGGTTAATGTTAATGTTAGGTAGTGTTGAGTGTAGGGTTAATGTTAAGGTTAGGTAGTGTTGAGTGTAGGGTTAATGTTAAGGTTAGGTAGTGTTAAGTGTAGGGTTAATGTTAGGTAGTGTTAAGTGTAGGGTTAGTGTTAATGGTAGGTAGTGTTGAGTGTAGGGTTAATGTTAATGTTAGGTAGTGTTGAGTGTATGGTTAGTGTTAGGTAGTGTTGAGTGTAGGGTTAGTGTTAGGTAGTGTTGAGTGTAGGGTTAATGTTAATGTTAGGTAGTGTTGAGTGTAGGGTTAATGTTAGGTAGTGTTGAGTGTAGGGTTAGTGTTAGTGTTAGGTAGTGTTGAGTGTAGGGTTAATGTTAGGTAGTGTTGAATGTAGGGTTAGAGTTAGTGTTAGGTAGTGTTAAGTGTAGGGTTAGTGTTAGGTAGTGTTGAGTGTAGGGTTAGTGTTAATGTTAGGTAGTGTTGAGTGTAGGGTAAGTGTTAGGTAGTGTTGAGTGTAGGGTTAATGTTAGGTAGTGTTGAGTGTAGGGTTAATGTTAATGTTAGGTAGTGTTGAGTGTAGGGTTAATGTTAGGTAGTGTTGAGTGTAGGGTTAATGTTAATGTTAGGTAGTGTTGAGTGTAGGGTTAATGTTAGGTAGTGTTGAGTGTAGGGTTAATGTTAGGTAGTGTTGAATGTAGGGTTAGAGTTAGTGTTAGGTAGTGTTGAGTGTAGGGTTAATGTTAGGTAGTGTTGAGTGTAGGGTT
This sequence comes from Megaleporinus macrocephalus, assembly GCA_021613375.1. Classification (NCBI taxonomy): domain Eukaryota; kingdom Metazoa; phylum Chordata; class Actinopteri; order Characiformes; family Anostomidae; genus Megaleporinus; species Megaleporinus macrocephalus. Next base: position 38,738,458 of record CM038725.1, read on the forward strand.
AATGTTAATGTTAGGTAGTGTTGAGTGTAGGGTTAGTGTTAGGTAGTGTTAAGTGTAGGGTTAGTGTTAAGGTTACTCTGTGTTAGTTGTGGTGTATGTATTTCTATCTTTATTAATATTACTCTTATTATTTAATATAAACAGGAATTGGACTGATTATGAATTCTAATCTGTCTAAATGATTCAATTCTAAATTAAACCAGGCGCGTCAATACTTGAGACGGCTCCGGAGCTGCCGGAGTCTGACAGATAGCTGGACCCTCCAGCCACCCCTCTGGGTGAGTAGGAGAACCTGTTATCATGATGAACATCATTGTATCTCCACATTAACAGAACAAATGCTGATCTGATTCCTTCTGATATGAATATTAAAGCAGGAGAACTGAGAGCTCCTGACACCAGTGAGCTCCTGCATACCCTGCCGAGGGACGTTGCTGGAGGAGATAAGGTGGACCAGCATCTGGGTGAGTAGAAGAATCAAACGTTGGATATTGTGATAACAACCCAACTGGACAGATGTTGATATTTATTAATGTTCAAACAGAAACCCAGACCGTCGAGCACACTGAGGAGGAGACCAGATCAGAATCGCTGCTGGAGGAACCTCCAACCTCCAGCACATCTCTGGGTGAGCAGAACAAACTGTTAGCATCATGTTAACTCTGAATTGTAGAGCAATGGAGAACATTAGAAGAACAAAGTGGCTGCTGGTGGTCCACTCCAGCACCCAGTCCAGTCCTGCTGATTTAATAAATAAACAAGTTCATGAAGACCACCTGAACTCCATCAGGCACTAGTTAACGATTCTGGTGATGTCATCATTTTCTGACTTGACAAGGGACATCCAGAAACTGACCATAACGTTACTGAACATCTGCTCGATCTTCTTAGAATCTGACTCAGGAGCTCCGGTCGTGGAGGAGGTCGAGGACACCGGGGTAGAAACTTCCAAGACCCCGGTGTCCTCCCACATAGATCACCCTGTCCAGTCCTTCGGTCAGTAAGTAACGGAAATGACCTGTGGAAATATATCAAGTATGAAAATGACCACAGCTGGACGACTGACAGTGTTTATTATGTGAAAGACGACCCAGGAGATGATGCCATTTGTCAGGGTGATCTCTGGCAGCAGAGGCCAGTCAGATACCTCCAGGAGAAACATGGAGGTATATGACTGGAGAACCTCCGAGCTCCCTTCCGGCGTGAGTAAAAGAAGGACTCACTACAAAAACTACATTCAGACAAAATCAGAAACATGAATATCTTAATATCCTCACAACCATCCTCACTCCTCACTGGATATCTTCTACAAACACTCAGCGAACAACACCAACGCCGTCATCCGAGGGCCGCCTGCGAGGTTGTCCTTGTCCTGCTGCAGAGACTCGCAGCCTCACCTGACCAGCACCTGAGTGAGTAAAGCTCATAAACACTAAATATTAAAGATGATACTGAACACTTCACAGACAACATGTCCATGTGGGGCCCGTATGGTTCTTATTTGGCCTGTATGGGTTCCACGTGGGCTTGTAGGAGCTTCATGATTGGTGATACATGGAGCCCTACTGGGTTTTAACTTTTTGCCCCATTAGGGTTACAATTGTGAGCCCCTCTTAGGCTACTGTTGGGGGCCCACAGTTATGGCACTGTTCACATGGTGGATTGTTCACTTGGGACCATCTTGCGCTCCAGATCGGCCCTAGTTATTGGTCCTCATGGACAAACACACACAGAGCCTGTATGAAGGCAATGGACAAATCTCTGTGGGCTCCTACCAGGTTGCCCCAAGGGGACCCAATCAGCAGCCCGTCTTTAACTGATGTGGGGTCCACATGAACATGTTGGCTGGGTCAGTAAATATCAGACCTGCTGATACTCAGAGCTTCAATATCAAGATCATCATCTTCACCAGGTTCTGTGATGATGTAGCAGCTGAACATCTGCTGATGTTTATTTCTATTAAATCAGTTAACAAGGTGCTGTCCGTGATGCAAGCGGTTCCTGAGTTTGCTGATGTCGAAGTGCTGTTAACACATCATCTAAACAGCATCCGAGGACTAAACATCACAGCTCTGGGTGAGTAACAGAACCCAGAACCTTCTCTGGACACCAGGGCAGCAGAATAGACTAGGCTGGCATTGGTCCATTCCAGCAGATAGAACTATCTCAGTTGATGATGACCACTCAAACTCAGTCAGGCAGCATTTGGTGATGTGACTTAATGATCAGAACCCACCGTAATATGACTAAACATCTGCTGATCCTTTCAGAACCAGGAACTGAGCTACAGGTGGGGGTGGATGCAGAGGTGGAGACCCTGCGTACCATCTTCTGCCCTCACCTGGACACGCTGTACACACAGCTTGGTAAGTACCGGAAACGTTCAGTGTAAATATATGAAGAGTGAAAACGATGCAGCTGAAGAACTGACAGTGTGTATCGGTGTGAATCCAGTGGATGAGATGCTGACGGGGGTGTTGGTGCAGCTGGCTGCTAACGCCCTGATCTTCCTCCAAAAGGTGCACGGAGAACCTCCAGGTGAGTCATCAGAAGAACATTCAGGCAAAAGTAGGAATTATGTTTAACGTGTACATGAACCTGTGTTCATTCATTCTTTCTAAATGAACTAGTGAACAACAACGAGTCCAAGGCCCCCATCGTCACCAAGGCCCTTGGATATACTCCTGGAGGAGCTCGTCACCGCGAGGGAATCAGCATCTCAGTGAGTAAAGCTAATGAGCACCAGAACTAAAGATGGAGCCCATGTGGGTAACAGCTGGTGGTCTCAGACTGATATGAGCAGAAAGAGCTGATCATCTTTAGATCTTAAGAAGTAGTAACATCAGATCAGCTGATCCTCAAGTCTTCAATATCAGTATCACCATCTTTACTAGGTTCTGTGATGAAGAATCAGCTGAACAACTGCTAATATTTATTTCTATTAAATCAGTCCACGACTTCCTTCATTTGATGTCCGCGGCTCCGGACTACCGGGACATTGTAGAGGTTCTGGCGTCAGTGCTGGACGCTGCCAGAGCATATTACTGTGGACGTCTGGGTGAGTAGAAGAACCTAGTAGTTTGATGATCATCATAATAATAACTGAGAACGACTGAAGAACTGCTAATGTTTCATCAGGATTTATTAGTTAGTTATTAATCTTCATCTGAACTTTACGAGAAGACTCTGAGTCCAGTTTGTATATGAGCAACACAAACACCAGAGTCAGGTCCAACCACAGTGATGGATCTGGACAGCTGTTGATGTTTCTTCATGTTACAGCACGAGACCAGACCAAGGAGGTGGAGGAAGGTGGAGCATCCACCATGGATAATTTGAAGTGGACGGCACCTGAAATTCAGCCGCCTCAACCGCCTCAGCTGCCTGAGCCCCGTCACCCATGTCAGCTGCGTCAGCCCCGTCATCCACCTCAGCCCCGTCATCTACGTCAGCCGCGGCAGCCACCTCAACCGCCTCAGCCCCGTCATCCACGTCAGCCGCCTCAGCTGCCTCAGTCATCTCGGGGTGAGAAAAGAAAACAGATCTCAGATTCTGTTTACATGAACATACACTCTTACAAATAAAGGTACTTCCTCAGATCTTGGGTTGGAGATACGGCTCTAGAGATAAACTTTCACTGGTAGTGGAGCTTCTACAAGGTTCTTCATGCTCACACATCTGTTTTACATAGAAGCTTCCATTAAAACGTTCTTCAGGAGACCACAAGTTCTTCTTCTACAGTAACTACACACTAATACTAACATAACTGCATTTGTAGCTCACAGAGATGGTCCTGGGGTGAAGCCTCCTCCTTGTCCACGGACTGACAGCCAACATCGACCCAGGCACCAGTCCAGAGTTCAGTGGACACATCAGCACCAGGGACAGAGACCACCTAGAGTGCCGAGACACCAGTGGGAGGAGGAGGCCACTGGATACCCGTCTAGACAGGAGGCAACTGATCCGTGGGCCTGGAGACACCATGGTCTCCAACATCAGACCCAGACCCCAAAATCAAAAGGACCCCATCACCGTCCTAAAGATGAAGGCGCTCCTGCACAGAGAGAGAGAGATGGGTTTGGAGGAAGAGGGAGACGTGGTGGAGGTCGAGGACGGAAGAGACCGGACTGGTGGCAACATGACAACAGATGGCCATGAACATCAACTCCAACCTCCTAGAATCAAGCCCAACCTCCTCCAATGAACTCCAACATCCTACAATCAATTCCAACCTCCTACAATCACCCTAACCACCGACAATCAACCCCAACCTCCTACAATCAACCCCAACCTCCTACAATCAACCCCAACCTCCTACAATCAACCCCAACCTCCTACAATCAACCCCTACCTCCTACAATCAACCCCAACCTCCTACAATCAACCCCAACCTCCGACAATCAACCCCAACCTCCTACAATCAACCCCAACCTCCGACAATCAACCCCAACCTCCGACAATCAACCCCAACCTCCGACAATCAACCCCAACCTCCGACAATCAACCCCTACCTCCGACAATCAACCCCAACCTCCTACAATCAACCCCAACCTCCGACAATCAACCCCAACCTCCTACAATCAACCCCAACCTCCTACAATCAACCCCAACCTCCTACAATCAACCCCCTACCTCCTCAAAATCATCCCAACCTCTTAAATTCACTTCAACCTTCTTCAAATCACCCCAACACTCGCTCCACAAACCCAAATCAGCAAATAAAAAAATATTAAAATATGCTACTACTCTATATTCTTTATTGGTGTAATACAGTGTTCAGGTATGTTACTGAATGATCTGCTGAGAGTCTACAGGCTTTGTTAGTGTAATACAGTGTTCAGGTATGTTACTGAATGATCTGCTGAGAGTCTACAGGCTTTGTTAGTGTAATACAGTGTTCAGGTATGTTACCGAATGATCTGCTGAGAGTCTACAGGCTTTATTAGTGTAATACAGTGTTCAGGTATGTTACTGAACAATCTGCTGAGAGTCTACAGGCTTTATTAGTGTAATACAGTGTTCAGGTATGTTACTGAACGATCTGCTGAGAGTCTACAGGCTTTATTGGTGTAATACAGTGTTCAGGTATGATACTGAACGATCTGCTGAGAGTCTACAGGCTTTATTAGTGTAATACAGTGTTCAGGTATGTTACTGAATGATCTGCTGAGAATCTACAGGCTTTATTAGTGTAATACAGTGTTCAGGTATGTTACTGAATGATCTGCTGAGAGTCTTCAGGCTTTATTGGTGTAATACAGTGTTCAGGTATGTTACTGAACGATCTGCTGAGAGTCTACAGGCTTTATTAGTGTAATACAGTGTTCAGGTATGTTACTGAACGATCTGCTGAGAGTCTACAGGCTTTGTTAGTGTAATACAGTGTTCAGGTATGTTACTGAACGTTCTGCTGAGAGTCTACAGGCTTTATTAGTGTAATACAGTGTTCAGTTATGTTACTGAACGTTCTACTGAGAGTCTACAGGCTTTATTAGTGTAATACAGTGTTCAGGTATGTTACTGAACGTTCTGCTGAGAGTCTACAGGCTTTATTGGTGTAATACAGTGTTCAGGTATGTTACTGAACGATCTGCTGAGAGTCTACAGGCTTTATTGGTGTAATACAGTGTTCAGGTATGTAACTGAACGATCTGCTGAGAGTCTTCAGGCTTTATTGGTGTAATACAGTGTTCAGGTATGTTACTGAACGATCTGCTGAGAGTCTACAGGCTTTATTGGTGTAATACAGTGTTCAGGTATGTTACTGAACGATCTGCTGAGAGTCTACAGGCTTTATTAGTGTAATACCGTGTTCAGGTATGTTACTGAATGATCTGCTGAGAGTCTACAGGCTTTGTTAGTGTAATACAGTGTTCAGGTATGTTACTGAACGTTCTGCTGAGAGTCTACAGGCTTTGTTAGTTTAATACAGTGTTCAGGTATGTTACTGAACGTTCTACTGAGAGTCTACAGGCTTTATTAGTGTAATACAGTGTTCAGGTATGTTACTGAACGTTCTGCTGAGAGTCTACAGGCTTTATTAGTGTAATACAGTGTTCAGGTATGTTACTGAACGTTCTACTGAGAGTCTACAGGCTTTATTAGTGTAATACAGTGTTCAGGAATGTTACTGAACGTTCTACTGAGAGTCTACAGGCTTTATTAGTGTAATACAGTGTTCAGGTATGTTACTGAACGTTCTGCTGAGGGTCTACAGGCTTTATTAGTGTAATACAGTGTTCAGGTATGTTACTGAACGTTCTACTGAGAGTCTACAGGCTTTATTAGTGTAATACAGTGTTCAGGAATGTTACTGAACGTTCTACTGAGAGTCTACAGGCTTTATTAGTGTAATACAGTGTTCAGGTATGTTACTGAACGTTCTACTGAGAGTCTACAGGCTTTATTAGTGTAATACCGTGTTCAGGTATGTTACTGAATGATCTGCTGAGAGTCTACAGGCTTTATTAGTGTAATACAGTGTTCAGGTATGTTACTGAATGATCTGCTGAGAGTCTACAAGCTTAGAGAGTCTACTGGTGGGTTTCAGAGAGTGATGGAGTTGGTGGTGATGTTGCTGCATTGGAACACAAGCTCCTGTACTTTGATGAAGCTGCAGATGAAGGAACATCCTGGAACTCTGTGCCATCGTCAGTGTCCCTGGGCAGCAGGGGGGCAACATCACAATGTGTGCAGCTGTTAGCCAGAATGGTGAACTGCTCATTCACTTGCAGGATATTTCGAGAGCTTTGCAGTGGACAGGTCCTGCAGGTTCTGCATGGCAACAAGGAGAGAGATCCAAGACAAGGAGGTATGTTCAGGCATCTTTGAACCCCGAACTAAAGACACTCACAACCGGCAGGTGCAGGAGGTACGGCAGGATCCCACTGTGGCTAAAAAATATGGTGTGAAAGGAGGGTGTGCATCGACTGACAGTCTGGAGAATATTCATGTTGTTCATGGTTACCCTCCTGACGTCCTGCATGACCTTTTGGAAGACATTGTTCCTGTTGAGTTATCGCTCTGCCTGTCAGACATGATTTCTAAAAAGTATTTCACTTTAGAAACACTGAACCAAGCTATCAGAAGTTTTGCAGATGCTTTTAATGACAAAACCGACCAGCCTCAGCCTATTGACCAAGGCGTCTCCACCAAAGGGACCATAGGTGGAAATGGCCATGAGAACTGGGCTCTAATCAGACTACTCCCACTTCTCATTGGCCATGAAGTACCCGAAGTAGACACTGTGTGGAACATTCTGATGCTCCTCAAAGACATTGTTGAGTTGGATGTAGCAACTAGACACACTGAAGAGTCAATACACTTCTTTGATTGTAAAGTGTCAGAACACAGAGAACTCTTGCAAACTACATTCCCTGATTTCAGATTGCGTCCAGAACATCACTTTATTAAGCATTATCCTGAGATGATTAGGGCATTTGGTCCACTTTCTGATGTCTGGACAATGCGCTTTGAGGGAAAGCACAAACTTTTCAAACAGGTTATTCGTAATGCTCAAAACTTCAGAAACGTAGCTCTTACATTGGCTGTAAAACTTCTGAAAATGAGTTGACTTTTCAAGCCCTCAGTTGAAATGGACAAAGTTACTACAGCACCAATCTCATCTTACTCTGAGAATGGCCAACAAATTTTCTGCCAGAGAGTTCCTCAGCTTGCAGCAGTTCTTGTTGCATCTTCAATTTGTGTAGATGGAATTAGATATTGTGCAGACATGATACTCTCTGTTGGTTCATGCTTGGGTCTCACTAATTTTAAGCAGATCGAACAGATTGTGGCAATTAACCCAGAGATCCTGTTTGTCTGCAAAGCCCTGACTGCGTGGTACCATGAGCATTTCAGATCTTTTGAACTCTGAACTACACACACAGTAAAGTATTACCAGATCCAGTTACACTGTAAACACACACACAGTAAAGTATTACCAGATCCAGTTACACTGTAAACACACACAGTAAAGTATTACCAGATCCAGTTACACTGTAAACACACACAGTAAAGTATTACCAGATCTAGTTACACTGTAAACACACACTGTAAAGTATAACTAGATCCAGATACCCTGTAAACACACACAGTAAAATATTACCAGATCCAGTTACACTGTAAACACACACAGTAAAGTATAACCAGATCCAGTTACACTGTAAACACACACAGTAAAGTATTACCAGATCCAGTTACACTGTAAACACACACAGTAAAGTATTACCAGATCCAGTTACACTGTAAACACACACAGTAAAGTATAACCAGATCCAGTTACACTGTAAACACACACAGTAAAGTATAACTAGATCCAGTTACACTGTAAACACACACAGTAAAGTATAACCAGATCCAGTTACACTGTAAACACACACAGTAAAGTATAACCAGATCCAGTTACACGGTAAACACACACAGTTAAATATTACCAGATCTAGTTAGACTGTAAACACACACAGTAAAGTATTACCAGATCTAGTTACACTGTAAACACGCACAGTAAAGTATAACCAGATCCGGTTACACTGTAAACACACAGTAAAGTATAACTAGATCCAGTTACACTGTAAACACACACAGTAAAGTATAACCAGATCCAGTTACACTGTAAACACACACAGTAAAGGATTACCAGATCCAGTTACATTGTAATCACACACAGTAAAGGATTACCAGATCCAGTTACACTGTAAACACACACAGTAAAGTATTACCAGATCTAGTTACACTGTAAACACGCACAGTAAAGTATAACCAGATCCGGTTACACTGTAAACACACAGTAAAGTATAACTAGATCCAGTTACACTGTAAACACACACAGTAAAGTATAACCAGATCCAGTTACACTGTAAACACACACAGTAAAGGATTACCAGATCCAGTTACACTGTAAACACACACAGTAAAGTATTACCAGATCCAGTTACATTGTAATCACACACAGTAAAGGATTACCAGATCCAGTTACACTGTAAACACACACAGTAAAGTATTACCAGATCCAGTTACACTGTAAACACACACAGTAAAGTATTACCAGATCTAGTTAGACTGTAAACACACACAGTAAAGTAGTACCAGATCCAGTTACACTGTAAACACACACAGTAAAATATTACCAGATCTAGTTAGACTGTAAACACACACAGTAAAGTATTACCAGATCCAGTTACACTGTAAACACACACAGTAAAGTATAACCAGATCCAGTTACACTGTAAACACACACAGTAAAGTATAACCAGATCTAGTTAGACTTTAAACACACACAGTAAAGTATTACCAGATCTAGTTACACTGTAAACACGCACAGTAAAGTATAACCAGATCCGGTTACACTGTAAACACACAGTAAAGTATTACCAGATCCAGTTAGACTGTAAACACACACAGTAAAGTATTAACAGGTCCGGTTACACTGTAAACACACAGTAAAGTATTACCAGATCCAGTTAGACTGTAAACACACACAGTAAAGTATTACCAGATCCAGTTACATTGTAATCACACACAGTAAAGGATTACCAGATCCAGTTACAGTGTAAACACACACAGTAAAGTATTACCAGATCCAGTTACACTGTAAACACACACAGTAAAGTATTACCAGATCCAGTTACACTGTAAACACACACAGTAAAGTATTACCAGATCCAGTTACACTGTAAACACACACAGTAAAGTATTACCAGATCTAGTTAGACTGTAAACACACACAGTAAAGTATTACCAGATCCAGTTACACTGTAAACACACACAGTAAAGTATAACCAGATCCAGTTACACTGTAAACACACACAGTAAAGTATTACCAGATCCAGTTACACTGTAAACACCCACAGTAAAGTATAACCAGATCCAGTTACACTGTAAACACACACAGTAAAATATTACCAGATCCAGTTACACTGTAAACACACACAGTAAAATATTACCAGATCCAGTTAGACTGTAATATACTAAGATTTTCAAATATAGTTACTAAGAAAACAAACTGCTTTACTGACTAGGCTTTACTAATACAGCAAATAAAATCATTAATATAGTAACTATGAATAATGCAGTAACTGTGATGAACTAATACAGTGAGATTAACTAATACAGTAACTAACATAAACTAAGAACAAATAATTTTTGTAATACTTTATGAATCAACAATGAATATTAAGTTCATTATATCAAGTTATCATCAAGTTATCATTGTTAATCAGATTAAGGGTCAAAAATGGTACATGGACTTCATTTGTGGTAATATGCAGGATTCAGGTGTGGAGCAGGAGTGGACCTGCCAAACTATAATAAACTGTAACTCCTGAAATCCGTACAGATTAGACTATTGGATTATTTAGTTTTCTAGCAATAAAACCTGAGGCTACAGATGATTTGGGAGGAAGGTAACAGGTTTTACTCTGTATATACAGACCTACAATGTACTGTAGTGCAAGTCTACTTAGTGAATATGCAAAAACTTGGTGAGCTACAGGACAGTGAAGGTAACAGCATATTATTAACATGATAATGTCTCTTTAAGAAAATAGTGTCCAGTGAGTAGATGCTATACTGAGCATCAGTCAGATATAGAGAGCTAAGGGGTGACATCTGAACTCTACATGAGATTCTTGGATAACATCTTCAATCCAGACGTTTGCTCCAGAGCAATATGAAATGATAGTCTGTATAATAAACTGGTTATTTCACAGATGTAGTAGTCAACATATACCGTTAATAAGCTTTATTCATCTTTTTTAATAAACAGTGATAAGCTCTTAACCATTGGTCAGTTTGTGACCTCAGACCTGTTCATGGCTTGATATTTTTGTGCACTGTACCAATTTTAACCTAGCAGTGAGAACAGAGCAGAACATATCAGTTTCTAGAAATACCACATTTCAACGTACATCAATATTGACTTATTATTAATACAATAATATTCAGTGTCTAAACAATTCACTGTAACTGTAATTAAATAATTATCTGTAACACTGTCTCAGCACTGATCCGCCCTTTTCTTATGCTGACATGGATATATTTGGGCTGTGGATGGTTACTGCACACTGAACCAGAGGAAGACAGGCTAACAGTAAACAATTGCTGGTACTCTTTATGAGCATTGGGGCCATTCATATCAAAATGATCGAATCAATTAACTCATCAAGCTTCATTAATGCACTCAGACAAATCTTTGCCATTCGAGAGCCTGCTAAACAAATACATGCTGACTGTGATATAAACTTATTTGGGGCAAGAAGCTGAAGATTAACTGTGACCAAGAAGTCAAAAGAAATATGAACCATTCAAGATTCAGGGTGTAAGTCTTTAACCCCCCAAATTCATCCTATATGGGAGGGAGCTGGAAGCGTTCATGGCAGAGGTTTCGCTATTGTGAATGCTTGCCCACTGCTACATGTATCTTTAGATCCTGACACCTGTGACACTTCTTACCCAGGCCCACACAAACACACAGCTGAGGCTCCAGCTAATGCTAATGCCAATCGTTCACTGACAGTGTGCTCAACGGGCACAAACTTCACAATCACTCCACAAACTCTGCATAATGGCAACAAACACTAACTTTGGCACAGGCCCATGCGGTGACAGTGGCTAAAAGATTGTGTAAAAGTGACTAGGCATAGAAGCTCCGAACCATCATGTCCATTGAAGCTGTGAGAAAAGTTTTCTGATGCCTGCAAAAGCTTGAGAGCATTGCGTTGCAGCTGTGAATAAAGTGAACATACTATAGCTTGCTAAGAAGAGTTAAAGGTGTATAAAGCATGCAGGAGTCCAAGCTGCCATAATAATCCTAGTAAATTTGTTTCCAATACAACTAGTTGCATTGCACACTGGTGGTGTGCAATAAACCACCATTTAACTACTTTAATTGGTTGTTGGGAGTTGTGTACCTGAAGTAGGGGAGCTCTTGGTGATGGCAGAGTAACCACTATAATTATGGTGAGAGTCTCAAAACACCTGACAAGTGTGTAAAAGATCATTCACCAATTGCACACACATCACAAATGAGTTTCACTATTCACAAATAAATACGTCCCAGTCCGTGTCTCAGGCTCGCCATTTGAACATTTAGTTTTCCTTCACAGCAACCAGCTCAGCAGGACCTAAAGCCCCCCGGACTCTTTAGAGTGAAATGCGTCTCAGGTCACAATCTATGATAAAATAATATTAAAGGAGTCTGAGATGAATCAGAGCTGGTACCTCAGAGTATAATTGTGGCACATTTAAAATACATGCAGCGACAACCGAAATCTATAGTTTGTTACATTTTACTCTAGTTTACTTGTTCGTCATCTCTGTGGTCGACTTCAGGTCCTGCTGAGCTGTTTGCTGTGAAGGAAACTTGTCCATTATCATGGGCGGTTTGTTAATTAGGACGATTGGGCCACGGCCCTCAACTAGCTCTGTCTGTTCTGGACAGTTTCTCTAGCCGCCAAATGTCATTGTCAAATCAGCGTTGAGATGTATTTCCTGCCCTTTCACCCCTTTTGAGTGATTTTAGTTTGACTGAAAATCACCCTTAATGCTCTGCTAGACTCTCATACTAATGTTCTTTTTAACTGTAGGTACTTACTTGCATGCCCCACCCATAACCTAGTGATGTGGTCAACATGGCTAGCATTCTCGCAACTCGGAGCAACTCAATCGTTTCTTTACTGGCCACGCTTTCAATGGATAGAGAACCGGTCAGGAACAGGCCGGACTTTAATGAAAGGGTAACGAATCACTGCTGCTTTTAAAGATAGACGAGCACAAGTGAGTAGTGTAGTTGGTGATTGAACTGATGTGTAATTGTTAGTGTTGTGTTGTAGTTCTAGTGCCACCGTCAATGTTTATTCTAAACCCGCAACACCTAAAATAAAATGCTCTGTGATGAGGACAGAATTACACTTTTTATGAGTGTGAGAGATTCAGTTTATTTGATTGATGGTAAATCTGCCCTCACTCCATGCTCAGAGTTGTTTGGGAGCAAACTGAGAGATGCGATTTCTGTTGACCACAGTTAATTGTTCAGTCATTGTAGAGCATAAGTTTTATTCAAGATGATATTTACAGTCTACAAATACTATACAGTCTATAACGTAAAGAGAAATATTTATTTACATTAACAATGTTAAGCTAGCTGTTTTTCTTTTATTATTTATCCATTGAAAAGGTCATCGTGGCTATCATCACAAAAATTGCTGCCCCTGGGATATTTGGCAGGAGACGGCCCTGTCCATCATTGATCCACAGAAACTGAAATCGTGAGCGTAAATGAAGCGTCCGTTTCTCAGGGTGACGTGCGTGCATGCGAAGGGGAGTCGGATTCTGATAGGAATTCAGATTTCGGCACAACACCTGTTACCTGATGAAGTGGGCCAATCAGCTCAACTAAAGCAGTTTAACCAGTTTAAAAATAGCCAGTTTAGTTTATTACCCCCCAGACTCGCTGCTCCATTTTCACATATGAATTATAATACAGCTACGAAAACCAAAAATTCAAATGGTTGGGACATATTGGTTTGTGAATATTGGAACCCATTTGTGATGTGTGTGCACACATCTATATGTTCTCCACACACAAGAAATATATGTGGCAGGTAGCAGATGAGTTTGAAAGCAGCAGCCCGCGTGTGGCCTACAGATGAACGGTATAGGCAGGACTTTTATTTTGACAGCAGAAATCGGGCTGATACTGGCTTCACACTTCTTCTCGCGTGACTAGATCAAAGTAGCGTTTGGTGTCGTGGCGGCAAACATGAGTTCCGGTCAGGAGAGTTAGCTCATGGTGAGGCGATAGAGTGAAATGACGTCATGGTAGAGCTTTTATTGGTGTTTGAACGACTGGAGAAGACAACAGGCACGTGATACTGGCTTATTTAACTTTGTCCTTTTGGTGTGAGTGTCTTTGTTACATGGTGGGTTGGAGTCTGGTCTCTCAGGTCAGGTTTTCTTTTTATTCATAACCATCATCTGAGAACCTACCAGGCTATTGGTAACAGTGCTGTTCCAGGCCTAGAGTTTAGGATAGGTGAGGAATTTTATAATGGATGATTTTCATGGTAATGTGATAAAGTAGGTACTTCCTGGAAATATGTGTGAAAATATCAATTATTACTCTGTAACCTTTACTATTTACAGTATGTACCATTTTACGGTGATTATGAGAAGTTGGTGTTAAGTACTGTAGTGTGCTATGTGAATGTTGTGCAATGCTACAACTTTAATAGTTAATAAATTGTTCATTAAGCCTCAATGTTCTGTGTGCCTTATTAAAGTATGGTTGTTTGTTGGATTTTACAGTAGTAATCAGAAGGTAACCAGGGGTCACATATACTTAATATATTTATTTGGTGTAAAAGTAAAATAATTGTTCTAGATTTAAAAATTAAGTATATTTTCCACACACTTAATTATGTAAATTAAAGAATAATTAAACTTACTAAAAACCAAAGGTTTTCATCAGTATGACTGTTCACTGTATAAACATAATACCTTTCACAGAGTCTTGATATGTTGTGTTTGTGTTGATTAAGTAAGCACAATTGTTTTCTGATTATGAATGACTGTGTTTACAATACACATTGTTTGGAATAACACAAGGCAACATATTGACCACACAATGGAATTTTTAGCAAGTTTGCATCTGAATGACAAAGATACACAGACATACACATAGTGGTATCTTCACATAAAGTCCGATGTGTAAAATGTGTGAAGAAGGCAGAATAGAAAAAAATGAATTACCTGTGAGTAACTATGATTAATTTATCAATTCAACTAAATAACTGCACATACACTGATAACCATTCTCAGTGAAAACAGTTTAGCAGGCTGATACTGGACAACTGCTGACCATCCAATGTACTGTTTTGAGGTTTCATACACAGCTGCCATTTATTTCTTGTTAACGTTTTTTATTTGTGCTTGGAATGACCACTTGTATTTGAATTTCATGATAAAGGATAATGGTATCTCAGAAGATGTTTAAAGTCTTTATTTATTATCTCTGTTGAACAAAAGCTGATGTGTTTGTTTCTGAACGTGAATGGACAGTTTAATAAATGTATAGATGACCACATGAATAAAATGTCACTGCAGCTCTGTCCATATTCTTAAGCGTTTAGTACTTTTTTCCTTTTATAACTGTTTTCTTCTTAAACGTGTTAAGTTGGTTCACTTGTTCAATTTGACATTGTAAGAAACAGATGTAGTAATCTTAAATAAGGAAAAAGACACATTTATGACAATGCTTGACTGTGTACAACTTATCTGACTAAAATATATAGCAGAAATATTCAGTTTAAACTGTAATAGAACACTTTCATGTAATTTACTGAACCAGTGAACATTCTATTCTTGCAAACGATGTCCACAATTAAATGACATAAATTAAGTCAATTATTTTTTCAATTTTAAAACAAGTTCACAATTCTTTAAACTATAAGTGTGAAAATGATATAGGAGCATTAAAGTTTCCCTTAATTACTGTCATCCAGCTCTCTGCCGCCCTCTTGTGGTGGCAGTGTGTCTGGCCAAAGGTTGGGTACCTGTTTTCTGCCTTACTCTCATATAAGCAGAACATGATGTAACTAACAATACACAAACTTGGACCTTACAGTAAAATTACATGTGTGTATTTTGCCTGTTTTTTGATGGTGTGAAACACATATCAGTAATCGTCACTAACCTTTACACTGAGACACTGTACTGTATTGTAGCCTCTTTAGTCAAGACAAATTGTATTTTGTTTAAATTGTTATCTGATGATGTAATCTGATATCACTTTCCCAGATGCAGTGGTGCAAATTGTGCTACAAAAACATACATTGTGCTCTGATAACTAGATATGTATATCAAACCTCAAACTGCTGCTCTGAAACACTGCATACTTATAAAATCAATCTATAGTGGACTTGCACAGTACAGGTTTAAGCCGGTTTCCTCATGGGTGCTGTAGTCTGTAATAAACACAAGTGCTACTTTTTCATTTTGTGTGTGTGTTTATGCAGATGTTTCTGATGGGATGTTACATGCATATCATTACTGAGATCTATATATTTCCTGTAAGTGTAGCTCATACAACACAACCGCTGCTGGTATCTGGAGCTCTGTACTACTGAAAGGTAGGACACTGACCTTCATCATCATCTCTTTGAGGAAACTGGAATGAGGAATGTGTTGTTCCTGTTTATGCGTCTACAGGTTTATGAAAATATTCTTAGATACATTTTTTCTTTCTTTAAGCTGGAAATGTGTATATGTATAGAATTGTGTATAGAGTTTGTAAAGTAGTGTAGAACAGTGGACAGTGTTTGCTATCTTAAGAATAAATCAGTAAAATGGAAGTAGAATGTTCTGTGAAGGTATTAATCTGTTATTTGATTAAAGGAACACAACAGCTCCTGTATCTGTACAGAATAGTTCAGTTCCACTTTCTTCAGATCCCGATTTAATTTGAAATGAACTGATTTTATTTGATTTATTCCTCTGTCCAGATAAAAGCTTATTACTGTAACACTAAAATGTTGTCTTCTCTTTTATTGTCTAGATGGCAAATAACACCAAATGCCAGGAGATTCTCCTGAAAGTTCTTGAGGATGTGAAAGGTAATGAGCTGAACACTTTCCAGGAGCACCTGATCCAGGGGTTTATAGAGGGGTGTGCTCCCATACCAAAGGACCTGATAGAGGGCAAAACTCTGCAGGAGATGATCCACCAACTGATTAAGCTCTTTGGTAGATCTGCTACAACAAAGATCACCGAGGTAGCTCTCGTAAAGATGAACCAGACACAGCTGAGTCTACAGGTACAGGAGGTTCTGAAGAAAGGTAACAGGTTTTACTCTGTATGTGCTGACCTACTGTTGTGCAAGTCTACCTAGTTCTTATAAGTAAAACGTATAATAACATCCAGAGAGCTGATGCTTTACTGAACATCAGTCAGACACAGAGAGCTAAGGAGGGACCTCTGAGCTCTAAATGAGATTATTGGATAACTTATTTACTCCAGATATTTTAGAGCAATTTGAAATCATAGTCTGTACAAAACACTGATTAGTTCACAGACGTAATTCTATAATTAACAAATACATTTAATAAGTTTCAATAATCTTCTATAATAAGCAGTGATATGTACAATGACTCTGATAGTGTAGCTGTTCTGTTGGTGTATACTTAGCTTTAGTTATTTAGCTGTTCATCATTGGTCAGTTTCTGACCACAGAGCTGTTCATGGCTTGATATTTTTGGGCAGTGGACCAATTTTAACCTGAACCTATAAATTCTTAAGCAAGAACAGAACAAAACTGCCACTTTTCAGTGCATATCAATACTAACTCATTATTAATGCATTAATGTTCAGTAACAAAACCATTTGCAATAACTGTGTGTGAACAAATCAGGAACTAGAACAGTAATTATTTATAACGACAAATGATTTTCTTTGTTACTAATGAACAAATATGGAATGGAGCTAATTGTCATGGCAGTAGTTAATATCACATAAAACACATTTATTAATTTACTAAGATTAACTAATACCTAAGATTAATATAGTAACTAAGATTAATATAGTTACTGAGATGAATTAATACAATTACTAAGAGTATCTAGTATAATACTCTTAAACTAAAAACTAATACAGTAACTGGGATTAAAATAGTTACTCAAATAAACTAATGTAGTGACTAAGACTAATATAGTGATTATGAATAAGTAATGTAGCAACTAAATTGAAATAATATAATGATTAAGATTAATATAATGACTAAGATTAACTAACATAGTAACTCTAATACGTGGTTAGAGTATTTTTTGGTAAAAATAAGGGACAAAATGGTACATGGACTTCATTTGTAGTAACGTGCAGGAGTCAGGACTGCAATAACCTGCCAAACTGTAATGAACGTGTAAATCCTGGAATTACAGATTAGTAAAGATTAGACTAATGGATTATTTAGTAATAGAGCTATACAGTAACCTCAATTCCTAAAAATAATGCATTAGACATTACTCACTAGAGACTTTAGACTAAATTATTATAATCAATAAACCTACAGATGTGAGAAGCAGCTCGTCACCTATAAACAGTGAATTACAGTGTTTTATTTGCTGCTTCCAAACAGTGGTGTATATTATAGTTGGTGGATTTAAATCTGCTGTGTTTATCTAAATTTACTACCGACACTAAAACCATCAACTACAGAAAGAAAAATCACTGACTGCCCAAAATATTAGTAATTAGTATTGCTTTATTATTAGTGTATTAACAGTTAATACTTTAATACATCATCATTGGTAATTAACAGATAATATTTTGTTAATCCATCATCATTATGTATTAACAATTAATACTTCATTAATACTCCTTCACTGGTGTTTGAACAGTTAATACTTCATTAAAATGTCATTAGTAATTCACAGTTAGTACTTCCATTAGTAGTATATCATTAGTTTATTAATAGTACCTACTTCATACATACTTCATCATTAATAATTTAAAGTTAATACATTATTAATACTTCATTAGTGTATCAACAGTAAGTTATTAATATTTCACAATTAGTTTGATAACAGTTAATACTTATTAATATGTAATCATTAGCATGTTAACAGTTGATACTTCATTAATACTTATCATTAGTGTTTAAAACTCCAGCAGCACTGCTGTGTCTGTTCCACTTACACCAGCACAACACACGCTAGTACACCACCACCACCATGACAGCAACACTGCAGTGCTGAGAATGATCCACCTCCCTAATAGTAGCTGCTCTGTGATGGTCCTGTGGGGGTCCTGACCATTGAAGAACAGGGTAACATGGTCTATATGGTCAGTGGAACGGATAAAATGGACAGTGAGTGTAGATACTAGGATTTAGTGTTATAGCTGGTCTGTGTTTGTGGAACAATAGAACCACTGTTATTAAAAATTACATAGTTTTCAGTCCAAGTACTTTTTACAGGGTCTCAGCACTTTTCACAGTACTCAGTATTTTTTACTGGGTCTTGGTAGAAGAACTCAACTCTCTTGTCTGATTTCTGTCTAGGAGGTTTGGTACCAAGAGTTCCTTATGTGGAGGTTCTGCCTGAAGGCATTAAGAACCAGACACCCTTCATCATCAATGGACAGCCCAAGCTAAACGCTGACACGTAAGAACAAAACGATATGAATAGAAAAATATATTTAAAACTAAAACTGACATGAAAATGTCTTCTTTTCCATTAGATTCCACATAAACTTCCAGAAAGGTGATGATGTAGCCTTTCATTTCAACCCTCGCTTCAATGAGGATGGGCAGCAGGTGATCGTGAGGAACAGCAGGATTAACAGTGTTTGGCAAACTGAGGAACGAGAACTTCCTTTCTTCCCTTTCACACCTGGAAAACCTTTTGAGGTGAGTGTTGTGAACAGACACTCCGGCTCATGTTTTCACTCCATATGCAATGAGTCTGTTACTGAGGGCTCCAGCCTGTCTCAGTGACCATTACTAATACAGGTTTGTTTGAGAGCACAAAGATAAATTCATGTTGGTTACGAAATCCAAACAGAGTAGATGCTTGTGGATAGAAATAAATCAAATCCAAAGAGCATGGAAACCAAAAGGAAGGAGAAACCAACTGAAGGAAAATCCAAAAGCAATCCAGGGTCAAAAAGCAGGGCAAGACAAAGCCAAATCGAACCCGGAACTAATTAGTGCTAGCACTTCTGGGATGTTCTCCCGCCAATTCTCCTGGCACAGCACCCAGCACCCTACTATTGGCCATAAACCCAAGCTGACCCCATGCAGGACCCCCACCCTTACGAATGGCCCCAGAGGTCCCTATGCCCACAACTCATAAAAACCCCGAATTTAGGGTTTTTCCGGGTAAGGACGATGACAGGCTGCAAACATTTGATAACCACTTGTGTGGGTTGACAAATCTGTAGAGAGACAGAAATAGCAAAGTTAGCTTGTATGTTTGTCTGCAAGCACAGCTGCATATTCATTCAAGATTGTATCCAAATCGCCATTGGCCATTCGGCCTGGCTTTCATCTAACCCTCGGTGTCAGAGATGGTCGCCCCATTAAGACTTTGAAAGGAGTGGTGATCAGCCACGTGTCTTTCAGGATTAACGAGGATCAAAAGTTGTTTTTGCAACATCGGCCATGCAGTAATGTTCGTTTATGTTATCTATGACCCCTTTGTTATTTTTTATCAGCTCTCTTCTGGAATCAGTCTGGAAACCAGGCAGTAGTTTAGAACATCATGGTTGTCATGGTGGTTGTAAGGTTTTGGGAACCTGCACTCTGTCCTCTGATAGTTTGTACATCCCTTGAGACAAAACCCAGATAAGTGACAGAAGGCATACAGAAGTGCAGTCTCAGAGGAAACACAGTGACCTCTCTTTGTGTGTCAGTTTGTCCCCAGCGCTCAGTAGTATCACTGTACAGCACAATGCATGTGTTATGTACATTGAATTAGAACCCCTCTTGGATCAGGGATGGCTAGCCGGAATCAGCCCACCTACGCCGTCCCCTTTTCTGAAGAAAAGAAACACCACAATACACCCTGTTTAGGTTTTAACGTGACTGAAATGCAAATATTCGGAGGCCAGCAGAATTGCAGACAAGGCACTGAAAGACTTTAAGGAGGTGAAACAGATAATTAAATCAAAACACTCAACTCCAGATGACGATTCCACTTCTGACACCAGATAGCATTACGCCAGTTCTGGTTAGGGGGGTAAAGCATGCATTGCATAGTAACGAAGGCTACATAAGACTATTTACAACAGTCACTTAAACTCATTCGCTGAAGGAAGGTGGTGGAGCTCCTGCTGACGGTGAGGTCAAGAGTGAAGCTGCCCATCCAATGGTTTTGGACGTGTATCTTTTTTTTAAGGTTGTGAGAAGTTCTGTTTGAGAGTCCATCAATTTGGCTGAGCTTCATTGTGGCACCAACTTTCTGATTGATTGGTGAGTATTGTGTCCTTGGGTTTTGCAGTCAGGGATTCAACACCCTTCTCATTAGTGTCCATCTCACCCAAACCATCTCACCTTCTTGCTGAAAAACAGATTGAAATTGTTAATGAATTTCAGTCCTGCAGCTTTTTTGTAGCTAGATCTTAAAAGCAAGACAGAAGACAACTGATAAATGACTGGATGTTGAGCTTGAGCAGTGTGTTAGAGATATCATTAAAGTCCCTTTGTAATATCTCCAACTCCTCCTTCCTCATGTCAGTCTTGCCAACATGATCCTGCATCTGTAACTCTACTTTGAAAGGTTGAAAGTACATAGTACTAAATGGCTTTGTGGTCCTCCTAAATTACTTTTATAACAAACTCAGACACTAGTTTGAAAACTTACAAGAATAAAGAAGATTTTGAAAGATAACAACACTAAGCAGAGAAGCATCTGAACGGTTAGGAAGCAAGAAGAAGAAAACAGGGTAATGAGCCAAGGGCTAGACAAAAAAAACCTGGCCAAAGAAATACAAAAAACACAGGAAGACATACAGATTGAGTGTTTTGCAACATGAAGGTTAACAATGCTTTGCAAAGTATGAACCTAAAGCCTGGGTTTCAATTTGGAATAACACATTACATGAAATAAAGGACATGTGTGAAAGCTCAAAACTTTTTCTAAGAGTTTCTATTGGACAAAGTTGATGATGTTTTCAGGTGGTTCCTTACTGTTTCATGGGAAATAGAGTCCACAGTCCATGCAGATTCAAGTGTGCATGCAGGAGAAAGAGAACAAGCAGTTTTCGGTAGAAGCCTTGAAAAAGTTAAGCATGACAAAAAAGTGTAAGTGTAATAAATTCATTAGTGTTCGATTAAGGGAACTAAGATTTACCTCTTCCAATCTGTGTTTTTTATATAATTGGTATTTTCATGTGAATTATTTAGTATTTACTATGAGTTATTACGCTTGTACTGTAAATTATCCAGTAACTACTGTGAATTGTTCAGCATCTACTAAGAATAGTCCAGGATCTACTGTGAATTACTTACTACTTAATACAAAATATTTAGTAACTGCTATAAATTATTTACTATGAATTGTTCAGCATCTACTCTGGATTATACAGTATTTTACTTTATGCACATGCAGTTTCTTTCAGTTTAATGAATAACTGTTTTTCAGATTAAGATTTTCTGCACCAGCTCTGAATTCATTGTGGAAGTTGACAAAAAGCGTGTGCTGAATTTTGCGCATCGCATGAAGGACATTGAGAACCTTACAACACTCTCAATTGAAGGAGACGTTGATGTCGAACATGTTCTCAGAGGTATGTAATTATACAAACTACATTGGTAACGATTTCTATGAACACCATCTACAAACACATTCATAACATATTATAACATATATATTTCAAATATATAAGATATTATTAAAATTGAGTTGAATGTTTATAACAAAGTCACAGAAACATGTTTAAGTTCTTATAAAAGGATTCTAATATTACATTTCTACTGTTTATAGTCTATAATAGTGTGTATATAAATTTAGTCACATTCATTTTAAAGATGGAAGACACTAAAATTTCTTTAAAGGGACTAGAATCTAGTATTCCATTCCTGACAGTAATTAACACGGATAATATTTCTGCCTCCTATATTAAACTATTAAATTTGACCATCATATATGTTTTTTGTGCATCTCCTTTTAAAACCATGGGCATTCTGGGAAAGGTTTTCCATAAGATTTTGAAGTAAGCCAAGGTGATCTTAGGTGGTCCTAGCTTGTGTTCAGCTGTTTATTCTGGAATTAAATGTTTTTTGTGTCACTGCAGTGCTGAGAATGATCTTGTAACAGTGTAGCAGGTGAGACAGGTGGATATATGTGCAAGAGTTTCTTTGTTAGTGGGTCTGTAGTGGAACCGGTATATACATATGAAATAGCAAAACACTAAGCAGGGAAGACTTTCACAGTTTATAGAATAACAATACCAGAATAATATTGTAACATGACAGAATAACACAATAACAACAATGCTAGACAGACAGAGGTGTATAAGCACAAGGAAATCAAATTAGAAGCAGGTGACTGGCCCGAAGAGGGCAGAGACAAAAAGAGTGAGCAACCAAAACAAACATAAGCACATGGAATATGACACGAGAGTGTAAAAGACAAAAGGGAGAGAACACACAGGAGGGTAAACATAAATAACATGACAGATGACCTCCCTTATAGTACCTGTGGGGGTCCTGTGGGGGTCCTGATCATAAGTACTCAGTAGTTTTCTAACAAATACGAATTCAGAATGTTGCACACAGGTAATGAAACATAACCATCCTTGTTCAGGTAAAATAATTTCATCATGGTTTGATATGAGTTAATAATTGGTAGGTTTGATAAAGTAAGTAAGAAAACTACATAAACCATCTTCATTTTGAAAGATTCAAATATGAGATTGGCTCAATTCACTCATTCTGTAAGCAGAATTTAGGACCTGATGAAGCAAACCAAACATTCTTAACTAAATAGTTATTTTAGTACTGCTTTAAATGCTTTTAAACAAAGGAAATGCCAAGAAGCATCATGCTCAAACAAAGGGCTATGGTTAAAAAAGAAAAACAAAGTTACTTCTCTCTTTTGAAATGGTTAATGGAAGATTGCTGTCTTCTCTTTTTCTTTTCATTCCCTTGTATTGTTTTTATTGATTTATTATTTTTTACTTTTCTCAGTTTCAGTCTCTAGCTCTTTTCTTTTTAGTGTGTTTTATTTGTGTTTCATTTTCTTTTCTTTTTGTCTCTTTTCTCCTGTCTCAGCAGGCATACCTTACTTTAAAATGTTCCTGGGTTACATAAATAAAATATATTGCTTGAATTTTCTTTCATGGAATTCCACAGCATGACCTACTAGGTTTGAGGGGAGTTGATGGAAAATAAGTAAAGATTACATCTGGAAACTTTTCACAGCCCTTCACATTCTCCAAGTTCTGTTATGTTACAGTCTTATGCCAAAAGTGATTAAATTTATTTTTTCTCTCAAAATTCTACATACAACACCCCATGAAAACAATGAAAACAGTTTTTTTTGTAAATCTATTAAAAATAAAAAACAAACAAAAACAAAATTTCATGTACATAAGTATTACAGCCTTTGCCATGACACTCAATATTGAGCTCAGGTGCTCCTGTTTCCACTGATCATCCTTCAGCTGTTTGCA
The DNA here is from genome assembly GCA_021613375.1 of Megaleporinus macrocephalus. Classification (NCBI taxonomy): domain Eukaryota; kingdom Metazoa; phylum Chordata; class Actinopteri; order Characiformes; family Anostomidae; genus Megaleporinus; species Megaleporinus macrocephalus. The sequence goes on from CM038725.1 coordinate 38,762,623, forward strand.
CAACTTGATTGGCGTTCACCTGTGGTCAATCCAGCTGACATAATTTGGAAAGGCACACAGCGTCTTTATAAGGTCCCATAGTGGACAGTACATATCAGAGCACAAACCAGCTCCAGTCTGTAGACTTCCGAGTCAGGGCTGTATGGAGGCACAGATCTGGGGAAGGTACAGAAACACAGTGGTCTCCATCATCCATAAATGGAAGAAGTGTGGAACCACCAGGAGCCGCACGGCCAGTCAGAGTGATTGGGTAGAAGGGCCTTAGTCAGGAGGTGACCAAGAACCCAAAGGCCACTCTGACAGAGCTTTAGTGTTGCTCTATGGAGAGAGGAGAATCTTCCAGAAGGTTTCATTTCTGCTACACTCCATCAATCAGGCCTGTATGGTACAGTGGCCAGATGGAAGCCAATCCTCAGTAAAAGGCACAAGACAGCTCACTTGGAGTTCACCAAAAGGTACCTGAATGATTCTCAGACCATGAGAAACAAAATTCTCTGGTCAGATGAAACAAGGATTAAACTCTTTGGCCTGAATGCCAAGTGTCATGTCTGGAGGAAACCAGGCACCACTCATCACCTGGCCAATAGCATCTTTACAGTGAAGCATGGTGGTGGCAGCACAGCATCATCCTGTGGGGTTGATTTTCAGCAGCAGGAACTGGGAGACTAGTCAGGGTCGAAAGATGAATGCAGCAATGTACAGAGACATCCTTGAAGAAAACTTCTGAACCTCAGACTGGGGCGAAGGTTCATCCTCCAACAGGACAACGACCCTAAGCATACAGCCGAGATAACTAAGGAGTGGCTTTGTCATGTAGTGATCTGAAAATGGCTGTGCACTGACTGCCCAAAACTAGGTGTGCGAAACTTGTAGCATCATAATCAAAAAGACTTGAGGCTGTAATTACTGCGAAAGTGTAAGTATTGAGTGATGGCTGTGATACTTCTGTACGGGTGATTATTTTGTATTTTATTTTTAATTGGCAAAAATTCAAACAAACATTGTTCACATTGTGATTATGGGGTATTGTGTGTAGAATTTTCATAGAAAAAACTGAATTTTATGCATTCTGGAATAAAACTGTAACATAACGCAACACTGTTAATACTTTCCAGAATGCACTGTATATCCAGTGACCACTGAAGCACTGTCATATAGACTTTACTATATAATAAGAAGTGTTAATAGGAGGCTAAGTGTTGTTAACTGGCTGGGTTTGGTAGGACTTATGTTTACAGCACACAGAGCATGACAAATAGAACTTAACAATCTCTTCTGACAGGAGGCTTGTTACCAAAAGTTCCATACAAACAGGTTCTGCCTGAAGGCCTTAAAAACCAAACACTCATTATCATCAATGGACAGCCCAACGTAAATGCTGACAGGTAAGAACAAAACGATATAAAAATATAACCACATTTAAAACTGAAATACAAATGAAAATGTCTTCTTTCCCATTAGATTCCGAATCGACTTTCAGAAAGGTGATGATGTAGCCTTTCATTTCAACCCCCGCTTCAATGAGGATGGACAGCAGGTGATCGTGAGGAACTGCAGGATTAAAGATTTTTGGCAAACTGAGGAACGAGAACTTCCTTTCTTCCCTTTCACACCTGGAAAACCTTTTGAGGTGAGTGTTGTGAACAGACACTCCGGCTCATGTTTTCACTCCATATATATATATATATATATATATATATATATATATATATATATATATATATATATATATATATATATATATATGGGGCAGTTGTTCAGTATCAGACCACATAGGATGGGCAGTTGTTCAGTATCAGACCACACAGGATGGCCAGTTGCTCAGTTACAGACCACACAGGATGGCCAGTTGCTCAGTTACAGACCACACAGGATGGGCAGTGGTTGAGCTCAACAAAGAAACACACAGATAGTTAGTTCTGCTACAGGTGACTGAGAACTGTGTAATATTACTAGCTGCTCTGCGTCCTGTCAGGTCAGTACAGTAAAAGTAGCAGTTTATTTAAGCATTAAGTAGCAGTTTATTTAAAGTGGCAAGGAATTTAAGGTAGCAGTTTTTTAAGGTAGTATGGAATTTGAGGTGGAAGTCCAGTTAAGGTGATAGGAAATTTAAGTGGGCAGTGCATTTAAGGTGGCATGGAATTTAAGATTGCACTTAATTACAGGCGTCAATAAATTTAAAGTAGCAGTTTATTTAAGGTGGCAGGGAATTTAAGGTTGCAGTTTTTGAAGGTGGTATGGAATTTCCGGTGGAAGTCCAGTTAAGGTGGCAGAAGTTGGTAGTTAAAAGTTCAATAAACTTAAGATAGCATCTTATTTAAGGTTGCAGGAAATTTCAGGTGTCATTGTATTTAAAGTAGCAGGTCATTTAAGGTGACCTGAAATTTAAGGAGGCATTTAACTGAAGATGTCAATAAATGCAAGGTTTAATTAAAGAATTTTTTTTTTAGGAAAACCATGTATTGGATTGCTTAGAACGGGAGAAGCATAAATCTTAGATATAGGCTGTGTGAATTTTGTGGTTCTAGCTCGAAAGATGTAGAATAAGAACGATTTTATATTTTGAGCATACTTAATAATTAATAATAATAATCATAATAATAAAAAGAAGAAGAAGAAGAAAAAGTAGAAAAAGAATATTGATAAGAAGTTGACTGTACAGTACGTTGACTTTCCCAAGCCAACATAATTACATTAAATGAAGTACAGATGTCACAGCTAAAAACTCAGGAGAGGTAAAATGTTGGGATAAGTTTCTACTGAATGACGGCAATGAAGTTTACTGTGAACTATTCAGTAACAAATTTAAATGGTTCAGTGACTGCTATGAATGATTGTACTATAAATTATTCATGATCTATTAAGTATTATTAAGTATGTACTAAAATTGTTGCGTATCTTCTTGGAATTATTCAGGGTCTACTATGAGTTATTTAAAATTTACTATAAATTATTTTGTATCTACTGCAAATTACTCAGTAACTACTTTTTAAGTGTTATTCATTATCCACTCTGCATTATTCAGGATCCACTATGAATTTTTCAGTAAATACTCAACATGTACTCTAAATTATTCTGCATGTAATATGAATTATTAGTATAAACTATGAATCACTCAGTATAAGCTATTATCATTTAGTATCTATTTAACATCTACTAGCAATTATTTAATATGTATTATGGATTTTTCAGTAACTATTATTTCCTATGAATTATGTAATAAGCATTTCACTTTATGCACATCGAGATTCTTCCATTTTAATGAATTAACTGTGTTTTAGATGAAGATTTTGTGCACCAGCTCTGAATTCATTGTGGAAGTTGACAACAAGCATGTGCTGAATTTTAGACATCGCACAAAGGACATTGAGAATCTTACAATGCTCACCGTTCAAGGAGACGTTAACATTGAACATGTTTTCACAGGTATGTAATTGGCACTGCAGGGCTGAAAATGATCCTCTACACTAATAGTACCTGCTCTGTGGTGGTCCCTGTGGGGGTCCTGCCCATTGAAGAACAGATTAACAACGTATACAGAGAGTCAGATGAACTACCGTCTGTAATTGTAGAACTATAAGGTGCTCCTATATGGTCACAGAAGCTGATTAAATTGACAGTGAGAATAGGTACTAGGATTTAGTGTTATAACTGTGTATATGGAACAACTTAACCATTGTTCATTAGTTACATAATTTCCAGTCCAAATGGATGATAAATTATTAATCAATGACAAGAATTTAAAAAGTACATATTTAACAGAAAAGTACACAGAATCTGTACCATTTTTCATTGTTCTTAGTACTTTTTACGAATTAAACATTTTTAATTGAGTAAGAATTTGAACACTGCTTTATTTCACCCAGTTACATAAATAAAAAATATGTTGCTTACATTTTCAATCCGGAAGCCTTGGCCTTAGGGTTAATATTGCCAACCTCCCCAGCAGGGGCTGGGATGGAGGACAGGGGCCTCCTTTCATGTATTGACTACAGGGGCCTCAACAAGATCATGGTCAATATTCATTATCCCCTGCCCCTCTTGACCTCAGCATTCGAGGCACTGCAGAGGGCCTTATTATTCACCAAGTTGGAATGGAAGACAATCTTCATCACTCTGTCTGACCACTATGAGTATTTAGTGATGCTACTTTTGAAGAGCTATCTCTTTGTGAAGCTGGAGAAATCCCATTTTCACACCCAGTCCATCTCCTTTCTAGGCTTTGTGGAACCAGTCGTGGTCAGGGCCATGGTGAATTGGCCTAGCCAGTCGCTTGGTCCAACGCTTTCTTGGTTTTGCATATTTCCTTTTGCAGATTCATCCTGTTCTCCAGCTGCCAAGGAACAATTTCCTATTTGTGGAGGAGGAGGACACATTTCAGAACTGCTAGTGGTGAAACAGATTTAGAAAAGTGTTGACACTGGCTGGAGGATGCCAAACAGTCCCAACACAGTCTGAAACAGAGTCCTGCGGTGGGGCCATACTTCACTGTTCACATTCCATCCTGAGGTTACTCATATACTGTATTTTACTGTATCTGGAGGCACTTCTGGTGGACCACAGCACATGGGCATTCATTGCAGCCTGCAAAATGTGCGCCTGCTATAAGGAACCACGAAACCAAACTGGCCAGGCTTCTACATGCTTTGCCTGTTCCATCTCACCCATGTTCGCATGTCTCCCTGACTTCATCACCGGATTTCCTCAGTTAAAGGGATATACAGGGATTCCTTCGGTGGTCTACTGTTTCTCCAAGGCATGCCACTTCATTGCACTTGCAAAACTGCCAATGGCCAGGGAGACAGCTGTCGCTTATCCTCCAGCATGTGGTGAGACTGCATGGATTGACCAGGGATATCAGGAGCAGTCCTTCGGAGGGGGTTCCTGTAAGGACTGGTATGGTGCCAGTCTGACTCGAGCCACCAGGGGACAGCGGTGGGCTGATAATTGGTCCTAACGTCCTGCATCTGGTGAAACGGCTTCGTATACCTACAAGAAGTAGTCGGAGTTGCTGGTTCTTTATAGCACCAAGTGTTTGTGAGAGTCTGGCCGGTAATGGTAAAAAAGCTGAGAGTGTTGGTATCCCCCCACCCTGCCCCCCACCCCTCAAGCTTCCCTCACGCTCCTCTGTTTGATGGGGAGAGTTCTTACCACTCATGGGGGGCGGCGGTCATGTGCTTTCTCATTTGTCCTCTTACTCATTTTTATCAGTTTTTACCCAGAATTCCTCATAAATTCTTGGGAGTATCTTAATGTCTTAATCGGAGTCATTTAGAGAGACAGACAGTTCTCCTCTGGTGTCCTTTGTTTCCCTGTCCCCACTTAAACTTTTGAACCTGTTTTTGGTTCCCGCTCCATTTTTTCCCCAAGTTAAAGCTTGTCGAAGGTCTGTGGTAGCTGCGGGATATATAGTCAGCCACTAGCTCAGTGGTCATCTCATCTCAAGTGAGGTTAATCTTTTTCCTTTATATTGGTGTTCCCTTCTCTTTCACTTCCTGGCAGTTAAGCTGGTAGCTAATAGTAGAAGAATTCTTTCCAGGAGCCTTGCATCAAACCCCTACCATTACAAAACAAACACAAAAATTGAAGGACTGTCTTATAGACTGTAATGTGTAATAAGAAGTGTTAGTAGTAAACTCAATGTTAATAACTGGCTGGCTTTAGGAGGAGTTACATATAGTTATATATACAGCACACAGAGCAGAACTTAACTCACTCATCTGGTTTCTCTCTAGGAAGCTTGGTAAAAAGAGTTCCATATGTGGAGCTTCTGCCTGAAGGCCTCAAGAACCAAACATGCATCATCATCAATGGACAGCCCAAACTAAATGCTGACAGGTAAGAAGAAAACCATATGAACAAATAAAACCACATTTAAAACTGATACAAAAAAGACACTGTCTTCTTTTCCATTAGATTCCAAATCAACTTCCAGAAAGGTGATGATGTAGCCTTTCATTTCAACCCCCGCTTCAATGAGGATGGGCAGCAGGTGATCGTGAGGAACAGCAGGATTAACAGTGTTTGGCAAACTGAGGAACGAGAACTTCCTTTCTTCCCTTTCACACCTGGAAAACCTTTTGAGGTGAGTGTTGTGAACAGACACTCCGGCTCATGTTTCACTCCATATGCTGTGAGTCTGTTTACTGAGGGGCTCATGTTTACAGGGGAAAGTGTTACTTCTCTTAACTCTGTTTCAGCTCCAGCCTGTATCAGACACAGTTTCTTTTACTGCACAAAGAAATTCACAACACACCTGACAAGCAGGACAAATGTGAAACTCAACAATTAAGAATTGGATTAAGAGAATTAAGAAAAAAGTGGTTAAGAGAACTAAGATTAATCTCTGAAACCGCAAGCCTATTATTATGTATCCCAATTAAATTATTCAGTATGTATTATGAATTATTCAGTATTTCACTTTATGCACATACAGCTTCTTCAAATTAAATGAGTAACTCTGTTTTTCAGATCAAGATTTTCTGCAGCAGCTCTGAATTCATTGTGGAAGTGGATAACAAGCGTGTACTGAATTTTACACATCGCATGGAGGACATTGAGAACCTTACAACACTCGCCATTGAAGGAGACGTCGATGTGAAACATATTCTCACAGGTTTGTAATGGTAAACATATTCTCACAGGTTTGTAATGTGAAACATATTCTCACAGGTTTGTAATGTAAAACATATTCTCACAGGTTTGTAATGTAAAACATATTCTCACAGCTTTGTAATGTAAAACATATTCTCACAGCTTTGTAAAGGTAACATGTTATAAATACTTACAGAGATGGTGCTCACAGAAACTGTTAATAGTACATTTCCTATCATTAGGGATACGTTACATTAAACATTTCAATGTACAGTATATAACACATGATCTAATCCAGAAAGACTTACCTGTTACCTGAGTTTACCTGTACACAGGTAGGTGAAGGTAGTGTTACAGTTTACCTGTAACAAGTCTTACCCAAGGACTCTTATTGGTATAGTGTAAGGTGGTTACACAGATGGGGTTAGTATAGGAGGTCCGTGTACAGTTAGTAGATGGTCTGTGTACAGTTAGTAGGAGGTCTGTGTACAGTTAGTAGATGGTGTGTGTACAGTTAGTAGATGGTCTATGTACAGTTAGTAGGAGGTCCTGCATCACTGATCAGACTCAACATTAATAAAATACTGTTAAATAGCTCAATTTGAATGTTAGACATGCTCAGCTGGACCATATTCATGTATGAGATTGTTTAAAGACTGATATCTGAATCTCTTCATACTCCGTAAATACTGAATTATAACAGAGTTTTATCTTCTTTCTGTGTTTTACAGGACGTTGAGGAATTAGAGCTGATGCTACTGCAGCTTTTTTTGATTATCTGAATGGCTTATTAATAATCAAACACAACCATTTTGACAAGAAATAATTTTGCTTTATGCTTGGACGTGAAAAATGTCTTTCTAATTTTTCATCTAGTTTACTTCAATGATGCAATATTACTTCTAGACTTTAGCACTTAATCAAAACTTTTCAAAAATGATTTCAGAGCATTTCTATTGGTCCATTCATAATAAAACTTTAACAGGATATAAAGAGCAGCTGTGGTGTTTTACATAGAGAAGTGAAAAGCGAGTTACATGTTTCTCGTTGGACAGTGAAGATATGCAGCAAACAACTATTGAGCTGAATAATGCAAAACCTTTATTTTTTTAATCTGTAGTTTAATAAAGATACTGCATTACAAAATGATTGGTGTATTTTTTAATTAAATGTACTGTTGTTATTAATGCTGTATGAACCGACTCACAATATAGGTCATCTGTGTGAAAATCAGGTCATATTTGAGATCTTCCTGCAGAATTTCTTATAATTCTAAATGATTTGTAAACTTGCTTTATGCTGTAACACAACACCCCAGTAGACATCGAAGGTTGTATAATTCAAGTGCAGTTTTATATTTTTTTATTACGAAGTTTGCAAAGCAACCAAATCCAAATTAATTCATAACTGCAATCTAATTCAAAACTGTAGATAATAAATGGTAATCAGGCTTGAAGAAAGTCCAGTCCAGTTGAAGGATGTTTCTGGTGCTGATGATGAATGAGAATGCCTCACAATCCATGTATTAGTTCATCATAAAGGTGTTCAGTGGGGTTGGGGGGGTCAGATCTCTGTGCAGGCCACTGGCGTTCTTTCACTCCAGCTCCACTTTATGGACCTTGTTTTGCGAACAGGGACACAATCCTGCCGAAACAGCTGTTCACAAGAACACATGCAGCAACATATAATAAAAACTCACTTTCATACTCAGAATCATATAATAGTATCAGTCTGTTGTGTAAATATGTGATTGTTCTTTGAAAATGTGAAACTGAACCACATTTTTAAAATTTTTTACCATATTTTTCCTTTCTCATACAGTTCTCTTTAGGTGTTGAATGGGTTTAATGGGTTTTGTCTGGTGTTGTAATACTTGATTGCAGTCTTGGTCTCTAGTTTGGTTTTAAGATCATAAACTGGCAGTCTCAGTCTCCTTTTGACTCTCTCTTGTTTTAGTGTTGAAGGTCAACTCAGGTATTGTTGTCAAGACCAGTCAAGTGTGATGCCTGTATTTGCATTAACTAGAGACTGAATACTTATTCAATACTGACAGAATATAATAAACAACATAATACAGCTGTTTCTCTGCATTGGCGAAACTCATGGCTCATACTAGTAGCCTTAAAAGCTTCCATGGATTTAATCAACGTCTTTGCCTCATCTAAAGAGAATGCAGCCTCAGAGACAGCCTTCTCATCCTGCGATCCTTGACAGTGCAAACACACACAACATTCAGTCAGTATGTTCATATGAATGCTATCTCTTAGGTATGAGTAACTTTATTGACTTTAGTTTCATCTGAATGTGTAGTTGGTTAGTAACTTACAACTGGCAAATAGATGATGATGCCCAAATCCACTTAGCCATTGCTGAAATGAATACTAGGTAAGTGGTCTTACCACAAAGCATGACTAGGATTAGTTGCAATAGCTGTCGCATTATATTGTAAAGTGGTAGACTGCCTATCTGTCTCTGCCCTGGATGGTCAGGCTATGCTTAAGCAGCCCTCTGCTACTCAGTCCCTACACTAGTTTGGAATAATAAACTGAGATTGAAATAGTCTGTGGCCACACAGCAGACTAGTACTAGGTATTTTTGAAATTTACCAGAATAAATAGTGAAATTTTGATTGACACTACCCAGGGTTTAACATTACGCTTGCCTGATTGCCCTCAGCTACCAAACTGAGACCATGGAAACCATTTCATTACCCCTGGATGCTCCCTGTGTCAACCGCATACTTACTGTCTTTCCATTATTACTTGCCATCAATCACAGCAAAGTTCTGTATGTCTTCATTCCCATAGGAAACAGTATGTTATGGAACGTCCACAAGATTCCTTTTCTGGCATGATAATTAATTCTGATAAATTAAGTAGTGTATCTGATGTTTTATTAACTTGTGAAGCCATTGTTTTCTGTACAGTTGCATCGATGTTATTGGATCATTTTTTAAGTGTGATTAAAAGGGGCAGTTTTATTTAATTGTTTTAAGCGAGACATCTTATAACAATATTGTACATATTTTGTATCAAAATAAACTAATTCGTTCATCAGTTTTATAGTTTATACATTTTTATTTGTATAGTACCTGTATCAGAGGAAGACCCTCTATATTGATCTTTTGATAGGATTCCCTTATCTTTTAACTGAGGGTGGCATAGTGAGCTACATATTGCACTAGGCTATTACTAGTGTGTGAGTAAGCCATAAGGGTTGACAGCTTAGATTTGGCGTAGTCAGCAGGATGTAATAGCTGATGTACAGATTGATTAGTTATAGATTATTGTTTAGTACTTTGTGAAGAGGGGAGGAAAACCATGGTTGACTCGTAAAGAGAAGCCAGAAAGAACGGGACAACATGAAAGACACCCTTGTTTGGTTTGAGGTGTAGTTGATTTTCTTTGTTTTCTGTTTCTTAAAGAAAGGGCGATGTCAGTGGATGCAGCTATGGAACAGCAAGTTAGGGAGTTAAGTGAGCGTGTACAACAACTGCAGGCCGATAATGAAAAATTACAAGCTGCTAATTCAGTTGCTATTGCTAGTAGGAGCGTGTCTGCTGTACCATCAGAAAACAGTGCTTCAGAGCGTTTAGTGTACTCAAGCTGAGAATGCATCAGCTTAAATACACTCTATGCATGTGTGGATGACATGGTGACATAAGACCCTCCGTTATCTTGGTGTGACTAGAATTGAGCTCTGCACGTTTACAGATCTAAACCAGAAACAACTGGTTTGGAGATGTTCTTCCCTTAAATGGTAATTCATAGTGCTTCTTCTTACTGTGGTTGGTCAGACCCCTTATCTTGTTCTGACATCTCACTCAGCATTGCTAACACCTCTCAATCAGCATAGCTAACACCTCTTGCTCAGTCTGTATATTCTCCCAGTGTCTGTGTGGAGTGTGTATGGTCTCCCAGTGTCTGTGTGGAGTGTGTATGGTCTCCCAGTGTCTGTGTGGAGTGTGTACTGTCTCCCAGTGTCTGTGTGGAGTGTGTATGGTCTCCCAGTGTCTGTGTGGAGTGTGTATGGTCTCCCAGTGTCTGTGTGGAGTGTGTACGGTCTCCCAGTGTCTGTGTGGAGTCTGTATATTCTCCCAGTGTCTGTGTGGAGTGTGTACGGTCTCCCAGTGTCTGTGTGGAGTGTGTATGGTCTCCCAGTGTCTGTGTGGAGTGTGTACGGTCTCCCAGTGTCTGTGTGGAGTGTGTATGGTCTCCCAGTGTCTGTGTGGAGTGTGTATGGTCTCTCAGTGTCTGTGTGGAGTGTGTATGGTCTCCCAGTGTCTGTGTGGAGTGTGTACGGTCTCCCAGTGTCTGTGTGGAGTCTGTATATTCTCCCAGTGTCTGTGTGGAGTGTGTACGGTCTCCCAGTGTCTGTGTGGAGTGTGTATGGTCTCCCAGTGTCTGTGTGGAGTCTGTATATTCTCCCAGTGTCTGTGTGGAGTGTGTACGGTCTCCCAGTGTCTGTGTGGAGTGTGTATGGTCTCCCAGTGTCTGTGTGGAGTGTGTACGGTCTCCCAGTGTCTGTGTGGAGTGTGTATGGTCTCCCAGTGTCTGTGTGGAGTGTGTACGGTCTCCCAGTGTCTGTGTGGAGTGTGTATGGTCTCCCAGTGTCTGTGTGGAGTGTGTATGGTCTCTCAGTGTCTGTGTGGAGTGTGTACGGTCTCTCAGTGTCTGTGTGGAGTGTATATGGTCTCTCAGTGTCTGTGTGGAGTGTGTATGGTCTCCCAGTGTCTGTGTGGAGTGTGTATGGTCTCCCAGTGTCTGTGTGGAGTGTGTATGGTCTCTCAGTGTCTGTGTGGAGTGTGTATGGTCTCCCAGTGTCTGTGTGGAGTGTGTATGGTCTCCCAGTGTCTGTGTGGAGTGTGTACGGTCTCCCAGTGTCTGTGTGGAGTGTGTATGGACTCCTAGTGTCTGTGTGGAGTCTGTATGGTCTCCCAGTGTCTGTGTGGAGTGTGTACGGTCTCCCAGTGTCTGTGTGGAGTGTGTATGGTCTCCCAGTGTCTGATTTGAGTTTGTTTAGTCTCCCAGTGTCTGTGTGGAGTGTGTATGGTCTCCCAGTGTCTGTGTGCAGTGTGTCTGGTTTAGATACAGATCTAAACCAGAAACAACTGGTTTGGAGATGTTCTTCCCTTAAATGGTAATTCATAGTGCTTCTTCTGTTACTGTGGTTGGTCAGACCCCTTATCTTGTTCTGACATCTCGCTCAGCATTGCTAACACCTCTCGCTCAGCATAGCTAACACCTCTCGCTCACCATTGCTAACACCTCTCACTCAGCATAGCTAACACCTCTCGCTCAGCATAGCTAACACCTCTCGCTCACCATTGCTAACACCTCTCGCTCAGCATAGCTAAAACGTCTTCACTTTGCACACAAAGTTCAGTTCAAGTCACAAGTTCAACACACAAGTCCAAGACCCTTTTGCAAACCGTTGAAACACAGGTCACACACACACACAAACATTGATACATATACACATACAGATACATACTGTGTGGAAAATAAGTATTTGATGCCTATTTTGTGAGTTTTCCTACCTACAAAGAATGAAGAGAGCTTTTTTTATCGTAGGTACACTTCAACTGTGAGAAATAGAATCTAAAAAACAATCCAGAAAATCACATTGTATGATTTTTAAATAATTAATTTGCATTTTATTACATGAAATAAGTATTTGATGACCCACCAACCAGGAAGAAATCTGGTTCTTACAGACCTGTTACTTTTAGATTAAGAAGCCCCCCTATTCTGCACTGTTCACACACCCAATCAATCACACTCCAACCTCTCCATCATGGCCTAGACCAAAGAGCTGTCTAAGGACACCAGGGACCAAACTGGAGACCTGCACAAGGCTGGGAAGGGCTACAGGACAATAAGCAAGCAGCTTGGTGAGAAGGCAACAACTGTCACAATTATTAGAAAATGGAAGAAACACAAGATGACCGTCAATCTTCCTCGGTCTGGGGCTCCATGCAAGATCTCACCTCGTGGGGTAAGGGTGATTCTGAGAAACGTCAGGAATCAGCCCAGAACTACACGGGAGGACCTGGTCAATGGCCTGAAGAGAGCTGGGACCACAGTTTCAAAGATCACTGTTAGTAACACACTACGCCGTCATGGATTAAAAGCCTGCAGGGCGCGCAAGGCCCCCCTGCCCACGCCAGCACATGTCCAGGCTTGTTTGAAGTTTGCCAATGACCATTTGGATGATTCAGAGGAGGCATGGGAGAAGGTCATGTGATCAGATGAGACCAAAATGGAGCTTTTTGGTACTCGCCGTGTTTGGAGGAAAAAGAAGGATGAGAACAACCCCAAAAACACCATCCCAACCATGAAGCATGGGGGTGGAAACGTCATACTTTGGGGGTGCTTATCTGCAAAGGGGACAGGATGAATTGACCGTATTGAAGGGAAGATGGATGGGGACATGTATTATGAGATTTTGGCCAACAACCTCCTCCCCTTAGTAAGAGCATCTAAGATCTTCCAGCATGACAAAACCCGAAACACACCGCCAGGGCAGCTGAGGAGTGGCTCCATAAGAAGCATTTCAAGGTTCTGAAGTGGCCTAGCCAGTCTCCAGACCTGAACCCAACAGAAAATCTCTGGAGGGAGCTGAAACTCAATGTTGCCCAGCCACAGCCCTGAAACCTGAAAGATTTGGAGAAGATATGTATGGAGGAGTGGACCAAAATCCCTGCTGCAGTGCAAACTTGGTCAAGAAAACGTCTGACCTCTGTAATTGCAAACAAAGGTTTCTGTACCAAATATTAAGCTCTTTTTCCTACAAAGCCCCCAAATTGTGGAATAATCTCCCAGTTAATGTTCGGGACTCTGACACAGTCTCAACTTTTAAGTCTAGATTGAACACAGACTGGTTTAGTAGCTTCTGGTAATTAATCTTCTCTTTTAGATAAAGGCAGGAGATCTGAGGGTTCATGAACACAGAGTTTTATGGTAAACTGAGATGTTGGGGTTGGAGTCACCAGCCACATCAGTGGTGGAAATTCTCTAAGACTAGTCAGAGAGTAAGTTTATTAAGAGTAAGTTTATTAAGACGCAGCAGACACAAACATAAGAGCTGTGAGAGACCAACTCAGCTTAAATACACTCTATGTATGTGTGGATGACATGGTGACATAAGACCCTCCGTTATCTTGGTGTGACTAGAATTGAGCTCTGCACGTTTACAGATCTAAACCAGAAACAACTGTTCTTTCATGGTTGGTCATACCTCTTATCTTGTTCTGACATCTCAATCAGCATCGCTAACACCTCTCACTCAGCATCGCTAACACCTCTTCATTTTGCAAAGGCAAAAATCAAAATCACATATATGGACACATACCAACAAGGACAGGAACACCCACTGCACAGAACAGTCTGTATGGTCTCCCAGTGTCTGTGTGGAGTGTGTATGGTCTACCAGTGTCTGTGTGGAGTGTGTATGGTCTACCAGTGTCTGTGTGGAGTGTGTACGGTCTCCCAGTGTCTGTGTGGAGCGTGTATGGTCTCCCAGTGTCTGTGTGGAGTGTGTACGGTCTCCCAGTGTCAGTGTGGAGTGTGTATGGTCTCCCAGTGTCTGTGTGGAGTCTGTATGGTCTCCCAGTGTCTGTGTGGAGCGTGTATGGTCTCCCAGTGTCTGTGTGGAGCGTGTATGGTCTCCCAGTGTCTGTGTGGAGTGTGTATGGTCTCCCAGTGTCTGTGTGGAGTCTGTATGGTCTCCCAGTGTCTGTGTGGAGTGTGTACGGTCTCCCAGTGTCTGTGTGGAGTGTGTATGGTCTCCCAGTGTCTGATTTGAGTTTGTTTAGTCTCCCAGTGTCTGTGTGGAGTGTGTATGGTCTCCCAGTGTCTGTGTGCAGTGTGTCTGGTTTAGATACAGATCTAAACCAGAAACAACTGGTTTGGAGATGTTCTTCCCTTAAATGGTAATTCATAGTGCTTCTTCTGTTACTGTGGTTGGTCAGACCCCTTATCTTGTTCTGACATCTCGCTCAGCATTGCTAACACCTCTCGCTCAGCATAGCTAACACCTCTCGCTCACCATTGCTAACACCTCTCGCTCACCATTGCTAACACCTCTCGCTCAGCATAGCTAAAACGTCTTCACTTTGCACACAAAGTTCAGTTCAAGTCACAAGTTCAACATACAAGTCCAAGACCCTTTTGCAAACCGTTGAAACACAGGTCACACACACACACAAACATTGATACATATACACATACAGATACATACTGTGTGGAAAATAAGTATTTGATGCCTATTTTGTGAGTTTTCCTACCTACAAAGAATGAAGAGAGCTTTTTTTATCGTAGGTACACTTCAACTGTGAGAAATAGAATCTAAAAAACAATCCAGAAAATCACATTGTATGATTTTTAAATAATTAATTTGCATTTTATTACATGAAATAAGTATTTGATGACCCACCAACCAGGAAGAAATCTGGTTCTTACAGACCTGTTACTTTTAGATTAAGAAGCCCCCCTATTCTGCACTGTTCACACACCCAATCAATCACACTCCAACCTCTCCATCATGGCCTAGACCAAAGAGCTGTCTAAGGACACCAGGGACCAAACTGGAGACCTGCACAAGGCTGGGAAGGGCTACAGGACAATAAGCAAGCAGCTTGGTGAGAAGGCAACAACTGTCACAATTATTAGAAAATGGAAGAAACACAAGATGACCGTCAATCTTCCTCGGTCTGGGGCTCCATGCAAGATCTCACCTCGTGGGTAAGGGTGATTCTGAGAACGTCAGGAATCAGCCCAGAACTACACGGGAGGACCTGGTCAATGGCCTGAAGAGAGCTGGGACCACAGTTTCAAAGATCACTGTTAGTAACACACTACGCCGTCATGGATTAAAAGCCTGCAGGGCGCGCAAGGCCCCCCTGCCCACGCCAGCACATGTCCAGGCTTGTTTGAAGTTTGCCAATGACCATTTGGATGATTCAGAGGAGGCATGGGAGAAGGTCATGTGATCAGATGAGACCAAAATGGAGCTTTTTGGTACTCGCCGTGTTTGGAGGAAAAAGAAGGATGAGAACAAACCCCAAAAAACACCATCCCAACCATGAAGCATGGGGGTGGAAACGTCATACTTTGGGGGTGCTTATCTGCAAAGGGGACAGGATGAATTGACCGTATTGAAGGGAAGATGGATGGGGACATGTATTATGAGATTTTGGCCAACAACCTCCTCCCCTTAGTAAGAGCATCTAAGATCTTCCAGCATGACAAAACCCGAAACACACCGCCAGGGCAGCTGAGGAGTGGCTCCATAAGAAGCATTTCAAGGTTCTGAAGTGGCCTAGCCAGTCTCCAGACCTGAACCCAACAGAAAATCTCTGGAGGGAGCTGAAACTCAATGTTGCCCAGCCACAGCCCTGAAACCTGAAAGATTTGGAGAAGATATGTATGGAGGAGTGGACCAAAATCCCTGCTGCAGTGCAAACTTGGTCAAGAAAACGTCTGACCTCTGTAATTGCAAACAAAGGTTTCTGTACCAAATATTAAGCTCTTTTTCCTACAAAGCCCCCAAATTGTGGAATAATCTCCCAGTTAATGTTCGGGACTCTGACACAGTCTCAACTTTTAAGTCTAGATTGAACACAGACTGGTTTAGTAGCTTCTGGTAATTAATCTTCTCTTTTAGATAAAGGCAGGAGATCTGAGGGTTCATGAACACAGAGTTTTATGGTAAACTGAGATGTTGGGGTTGGAGTCACCAGCCACATCAGTGGTGGAAATTCTCTAAGACTAGTCAGAGAGTAAGTTTATTAAGAGTAAGTTTATTAAGAGTAAGTTTATTAAGACGCAGCAGACACAAACATAAGAGCTGTGAGAGACCAACTCAGCTTAAATACACTCTATGTATGTGTGGATGACATGGTGACATAAGACCCTCCGTTATCTTGGTGTGACTAGAATTGAGCTCTGCACGTTTACAGATCTAAACAGAAACAACTGTTCTTTCATGGTTGGTCATACCTCTTATCTTGTTCTGACATCTCAATCAGCATCGCTAACACCTCTCACTCAGCATCGCTAACACCTCTTCATTTTGCAAAGGCAAAAATCAAAATCACATATATGGACACATACCAACAAGGACAGGAACACCCACTGCACAGAACAGTCTGTATGGTCTCCCAGTGTCTGTGTGGAGTGTGTATGGTCTCCCAGTGTCTGTGTGGAGTGTGTATGGTCTCCCAGTGTCTGTGTGGAGTGTGTATGGTCTTCCAGTGTCTGTATGGAGTGTGTATGGTCTACCAGTGTCTGTGTGGAGTGTGTATGGTCTACCAGTGTCTGTGTGGAGTGTGTACGGTCTCCCAGTGTCTGTGTGGAGTCTGTATGGTCTCCCAGTGTCTGTGTGGAGTGTGTATGGTCTACCAGTGTCTGTGTGGAGTGTGTATGGTCTCCCAGTGTCTGTGTGGAGTGTGTATGGTCTCCCAGTGTCTGTGTGGAGTCTGCACGGTCTCCCAGTGTCTGTGTGGAGTGTGTATGGTCTCCCAGTGTCTGTGTAAAGTGTGTATGGTCTCCCAGTGTCTGTGTGGAGTGTGTATGGTCTCCCAGTGTCTGTGTGGAGTGTGTACGGTCTCCCAGTGTCTGTGTGGAGTGTGTATGGTCTCCCAGTGTCTGTGTGGAGTCTGTATGGTCTCCCAGTGTCTGTGTGGAGCGTGTATGGTCTCCCAGTGTCTGTGTGGAGCGTGTATGGTCTCCCAGTGTCTGTGTGGAGTGTGTACGGTCTCCCAGTGTCAGTGTGGAGTGTGTATGGTCTCCCAGTGTCTGTGTGGAGTCTGTATGGTCTCCCAGTGTCTGTGTGGAGTGTGTATGGTCTCCCAGTGTCTATGTGGAGTGTGTATGGTCTCCCAGTGTCTGTGTGGAGTGTGTATGGTCTCCCAGTGTCTGTGTGGAGTGTGTACGGTCTCCCAGTGTCTGTGTGGAGTGTGTATGGTCTCCCAGTGTCTGTGTGGAGTCTGTATGGTCTCCCAGTGTCTGTGTGGAGCGTGTATGGTCTCCCAGTGTCTGTGTGGAGCGTGTATGGTCTCCCAGTGTCTGTGTGGAGTGTGTATGGTCTCCCAGTGGTCTGTGTGGAGTCTGTATGGTCTCCCAGTGTCTGTGTGGAGTGTGTACGGTCTCCCAGTGTCTGTGTGGAGTGTGTATGGTCTCCCAGTGTCTGATTTGAGTTTGTTTAGTCTCCCAGTGTCTGTGTGGAGTGTGTATGGTCTCCCAGTGTCTGTGTGCAGTGTGTCTGGTTTAGATACAGATCTAAACCAGAAACAACTGGTTTGGAGATGTTCTTCCCTTAAATGGTAATTCATAGTGCTTCTTCTGTTACTGTGGTTGGTCAGACCCCTTATCTTGTTCTGACATCTCGCTCAGCATTGCTAACACCTCTCGCTCAGCATAGCTAACACCTCTCGCTCACCATTGCTAACACCTCTCGCTCAGCATTGCTAACACCTCTCGCTCAGCATAGCTAACACCTCTCGCTCACCATTGCTAACACCTCTCGCTCACCATTGCTAACACCTCTCGCTCAGCATAGCTAACACCTCTCGCTCACCATTGCTAACACCTCTCGCTCAGCATAGCTAAAACGTCTTCACTTTGCACACAAAGTTCAGTTCAAGTCACAAGTTCAACACACAAGTCCAAGACCCTTTTGCAAACCGTTGAAACACAGGTCACACACACACACAAACATTGATACATATACACATACAGATACATACTGTGTGGAAAATAAGTATTTGATGCCTATTTTGTGAGTTTTCCTACCTACAAAGAATGAAGAGAGCTTTTTTTATCGTAGGTACACTTCAACTGTGAGAAATAGAATCTAAAAAACAATCCAGAAAATCACATTGTATGATTTTTAAATAATTAATTTGCATTTTATTACATGAAATAAGTATTTGATGACCCACCAACCAGGAAGAAATCTGGTTCTTACAGACCTGTTACTTTTAGATTAAGAAGCCCCCCTATTCTGCACTGTTCACACACCCAATCAATCACACTCCAACCTCTCCATCATGGCCTAGACCAAAGAGCTGTCTAAGGACACCAGGGGACCAAACTGGAGACCTGCACAAGGCTGGGAAGGGCTACAGGACAATAAGCAAGCAGCTTGGTGAGAAGGCAACAACTGTCACAATTATTAGAAAATGGAAGAAACACAAGATGACCGTCAATCTTCCTCGGTCTGGGGCTCCATGCAAGATCTCACCTCGTGGGGTAAGGGTGATTCTGAGAAACGTCAGGAATCAGCCCAGAACTACACGGGAGGGACCTGGTCAATGGCCTGAAGAGAGCTGGGACCACAGTTTCAAAGATCACTGTTAGTAACACACTACGCCGTCATGGATTAAAAGCCTGCAGGGCGCGCAAGGCCCCCCCTGCCCACGCCAGCACATGTCCAGGCTTGTTTGAAGTTTGCCAATGACCATTTGGATGATTCAGAGGAGGCATGGAGAAGGTCATGTGATCAGATGAGACCAAAAGGGAGCTTTTTGGTACTCGCCGTGTTTGGAGGAAAAAGAAGGATGAGAACAACCCCAAAAACACCATCCCAACCATGAAGCATGGGGGTGGAAACGTCATACTTTGGGGGTGCTTATCTGCAAAGGGGACAGGATGAATTGACCGTATTGAAGGGAAGATGGATGGGGACATGTATTATGAGATTTTGGCCAACAACCTCCTCCCCTTAGTAAGAGCATCTAAGATCTTCCAGCATGACAAAACCCGAAACACACCGCCAGGGCAGCTGAGGAGTGGCTCCATAAGAAGCATTTCAAGGTTCTGAAGTGGCCTAGCCAGTCTCCAGGACCTGAACCCAACAGAAAATCTCTGGAGGGAGCTGAAACTCAATGTTGCCCAGCCACAGCCCTGAAACCTGAAAGATTTGGAGAAGATATGTATGGAGGAGTGGACCAAAATCCCTGCTGCAGTGCAAACTTGGTCAAGAAAACGTCTGACCTCTGTAATTGCAAACAAAGGTTTCTGTACCAAATATTAAGCTCTTTTTCCTACAAAGCCCCCAAATTGTGGAATAATCTCCCAGTTAATGTTCGGGACTCTGACACAGTCTCAACTTTTAAGTCTAGATTGAACACAGACTGGTTTAGTAGCTTCTGGTAATTAATCTTCTCTTTTAGATAAAGGCAGGAGATCTGAGGGTTCATGAACACAGAGTTTTATGGTAAACTGGAGATGTTGGGGTTGGAGGTCACCAGCCACATCAGTGGTGGAAATTCTCTAAGACTAGTCAGAGAGTAAGTTTATTAAGAGTAAGTTTATTAAGACGCAGCAGACACAAACATAAGAGCTGTGAGAGACCAACTCAGCTTAAATACACTCTATGTATGTGTGGATGACATGGTGACCATAAGACCCTCCGTTATCTTGGTGTGACTAGAATTGAGCTCTGCACGTTTACAGATCTAAACCAGAAACAACTGATCTTTCATGGTTGGTCATACCTCTTATCTTGTTCTGACATCTCAATCAGCATCGCTAACACCTCTCACTCAGCATCGCTAACACCTCTTCATTTTGCAAAGGCAAAAATCAAAATCACATATATGGACACATACCAACAAGGACAGGAACACCCACTGCACAGAACAGTCTGTATGGTCTCCCAGTGTCTGTGTGGAGTGTGTATGGTCTACCAGTGTCTGGTGTGGAGTGTGTATGGTCTACCAGTGTCTTGTGTGAGTGTGTACGGACTCCCAGTGTCTGTGTGGAGTCTGTATGGTCTCCCAGTGTCTGTGTGGAGTGTGTATGGTCTACCAGTGTCTGTGTGGAGTGTGTATGGTCTCCCAGTGTCTGTGTGGAGTGTGTATGGTCTCCTAGTGTCTGTGTGGAGTCTGTATGGTCTCCCAGTGTCTGTGTGGAGTGTGTATGGTCTACCAGTGTCTGTGTGGAGTCTGTACGGTCTCCCAGTGTCTGTGTGGAGTGTGTATGGTCTCCTAGTGTCTGTATGGAGTGTGTATGGTCTACCAGTGTCTGTGTGGAGTGTGTATGGTCTACCAGTGTCTGTGTGGAGTGTGTACGGTCTCCCAGTGTCTGTGTGGGAGTCTGTATGGTCTCCCAGTGTCTGTGTGGGAGTGTGTATGGTCTACCAGTGTCCTGTGTGGAGTGTGTATGGTCTCCCAGTGTCTGTGTGGAGTGTGTATGGTCTCCTAGTGTCTGTGTGGAGTCTGTATGGTCTCCCAGTGTCTGTGTGGAGTGTGTATGGTCTACCAGTGTCTGTGTGGAGTCTGTACGGTCTCCCAGTGTCTGTGTGGAGTGTGTATGGTCTCCTAGTGTCTGTGTGGAGTGTGTATGGTCTCCCAGTGTCTGTGTAAAGTGTGTATGGTCTCCCAGTGTCTGTGTGGAGTGTGTATGGTCTCCCAGTGTCTGTGTGGAGTGTGTACGGTCTCCCAGTGTCTGTGTGGAGTGTGTATGGTCTCCCAGTGTCTGTGTGGAGTCTGTATGGTCTCCCAGTGTCTGTGTGGAGCGTGTATGGTCTCCCAGTGTCTGTGTGGAGCGTGTATGGTCTCCCAGTGTCTGTGTGGAGTGTGTACGGTCTCCCAGTGTCAGTGTGGAGTGTGTATGGTCTCCCAGTGTCTGTGTGGAGTCTGTATGGTCTCCCAGTGTCTGTGTGGAGTGTGTATGGTCTCCCAGTGTCTGTGTGGAGTGTGTATGGTCTCCCAGTGTCTGTGTGGAGTCTGTATGGTCTCCCAGTGTCTGTGTGGAGCGTGTATGGTCTCCCGTGTCTGTGTGGAGCGTGTATGGTCTCCCAGTGTCTGTGTGGAGTGTGTATGGTCTCCAGTGTCTGTGTGGAGTCTGTATGGTCTCCCAGTGGTCTGTGTGGAGTGTGTACGGTCTCCCAGTGTCTGTGTGGAGTGTGTATGGTCTCCAGTGTCTGATTTGAGTTTGTTTAGTCTCCCAGTGTCTGTGTGGAGTGTGTATGGTCTCCCAGTGTCTGTGTGCAGTGTGTCTGGTTTAGATACAGATCTAAACCAGAAACAACTGGTTTGGAGATGTTCTTCCCTTAAATGGTAATTCATAGTGCTTCTTCTGTTACTGTGGTTGGTCAGACCCCTTATCTTGTTCTGACATCTCGCTCAGCATTGCTAACACCTCTCGCTCAGCATAGCTAACACCTCTCGCTCACCATTGCTAACACCTCTCGCTCACCATTGCTAACACCTCTCGCTCAGCATAGCTAAAACGTCTTCACTTTGCACACAAAGTTCAGTTCAAGTCACAAGTTCAACATACAAGTCCAAGACCCTTTTGCAAACCGTTGAAACACAGGTCACACACACACACAAACATTGATACATATACACATACAGATACATACTGTGTGGAAAATAAGTATTTGATGCCTATTTTGTGAGTTTTCCTACCTACAAAGAATGAAGAGAGCTTTTTTTATCGTAGGTACACTTCAACTGTGAGAAATAGAATCTAAAAAAACAATCCAGAAAATCACATTGTATGATTTTTAAATAATTAATTTGCATTTTATTACATGAAATAAGTATTTGATGACCCACCAACCAGGAAGAAATCTGGTTCTTACAGACCTGTTACTTTTAGATTAAGAAGCCCCCCTATTCTGCAACTGTTCACACACCCAATCAATCACACTCCAACCTCTCATCATGGCCTAGACCAAAGAGCTGTCTAAGGACACCAGGGGACCAAACTGGAGACCTGCACAAGGCTGGGAAGGGGTACAGGACAATAAGCAAGCAGCTTGGTGAGAAGGCAACAAACTGTCACAATTATTAGAAAATGGAAGAAACACAAGATGACCGTCAATCTTCCTCGGTCTGGGGCTCCATGCAAGATCTCACCTCGTGGGGTAAGGGTGATTCTGAGAAAACGTCAGGAATCAGCCCAGAACTACACGGGAGGACCTGGTCAATGGCCTGAAGAGAGCTGGGACCACAGTTTCAAAGATCACTGTTAGTAACACACTACGCCGTCATGGATTAAAAGCCTGCAGGGCGCGCAAGGCCCCCCTGCCCACGCCAGCACATGTCCAGGCTTGTTTGAAGTTTTGCCAATGACCATTTGGATGATTCAGAGGAGGCATGGGAGAAGGTCATGTGATCAGATGAGACCAAAATGGAGCTTTTTGGTACTCGCCGTGTTTGGAGGAAAAAGAAGATGAGAACAACCCCAAAAAACACCATCCCAACCATGAAGCATGGGGGTGGAAACGTCATACTTTGGGGGTGCTTATCTGCAAAGGGGACAGGATGAATTGACCGTATTGAAGGGAAGATGGATGGGGACATGTATTATGAGATTTTGGCCAACAACCTCCTCCCTTAGTAAGAGCATCTAAGATCTTCCAGCATGACAAAACCCGAAACACACCGCCAGGGCAGCTGAGGAGTGGCTCCATAAGAAGCATTTCAAGGTTCTGAAGTGGCCTAGCCAGTCTCCAGACCTGAACCCAACAGAAAATCTCTGGAGGAGCTGAAACTCAATGTTGCCCAGCCACAGCCCTGAAACCTGAAAGATTTGGAGAAGATATGTATGGAGGAGTGGACCAAAATCCCTGCTGCAGTGCAAACTTGGTCAAGAAAACGTCTGACCTCTGTAATTGCAAAACAAAGGTTTCTGTACCAAATATTAAGCTCTTTTTCCCTACAAAGCCCCCAAATTGTGGAATAATCTCCCAGTTAATGTTCGGGACTCTGACACAGTCTCAACTTTTAAGTCTAGATTGAACACAGACTGGTTTAGTAGCTTCTGGTAATTAATCTTCTCTTTTAGATAAAGGCAGGAGATCTGAGGGTTCATGAACACAGAGTTTTTATGGTAAACTGAGATGTTGGGGTTGGAGTCACCAGCCACATCAGTGGTGGAAATTCTCTAAGACTAGTCAGAGAGTAAGTTTATTAAGAGTAAGTTTATTAAGACGCAGCAGACACAAACATAAGAGCTGTGAGAGACCAAACTCAGCTTAAATACACTCTATGTATGTGTGGATGACATGGTGACATAAGACCCTCCGTTATCTTGGTGTGACTAGAATTGAGCTCTGCACGTTTTACAGATCTAAACCAGAAACAACTGTTCTTTCATGGTTGGTCATACCTCTTATCTTGTTCTGACATCTCAATCAGCATCGCTAACACCTCTCAATCAGGCATCGCTAACACCTCTTCATTTTGGCAAAGGCAAAAATCAAAATCACATATATGGACACATACCAACAAGGACAGGAACACCCACTGCACAGAACAGTCTGTATGGTCTCCCAGTGTCCTGTGTGGAGTGTGTATGGTCTCCCAGTGTCTGTGTGGAGTCTGTATGGTCTCCCAGGTGTCTGTGGTGGAGTCTGTATGGTCTCCCAGTGTCTGTGTGGAGTCTGTATGGTCTCCCAGTGTCTGTGTGGAGTGTGTATGGTCTTCCAGTGTCTGTATGGAGTGTGTATGGTCTACCAGTGTCTGTGTGGAGTGTGTATGGTCTACCAGTGTCTGTGTGGAGTGTGTATGGTCTCCCAGTGTCTGTGTGGAGTCTGTATGGTCTCCCAGTGTCTGTGTGGAGTGTGTATGGTCTCCCAGTGTCTGTGTGGAGTCTGTACGGTCTCCCAGTGTCTGTGTGGAGTGTGTATGGTCTCCTAGTGTCTGTGTGGAGTCTGTATGGTCTCCCAGTGTCTGTGTGGAGTCTGTACGGTCTCCCAGTGTCTGTGTGGAGTGTGTATGGTCTCCTAGTGTCTGTGTGGAGTGTGTATGGTCTCCCAGTGTCTGTGTGGAGTGTGTATGGTCTCCCAGTGTCAGTACATAGATTCATAATATATAGTATTATAAGTATATTAAATTAGTATATGTTGCTGTATATCATCACTGTACAAAGAAAGGCAAGTAGTTCCTCCATGGCTACGTAACAGAAGAGGACAAAAACTTTACTTTCAATGTAAGTCAGTGGAGCCAGAACTAATTCTAAGTGATTTTGGAGCATTTCTATTGGTCCATTCATTATGAAACTTTCACACAATGTAAATGGAAACTGTGTTGTTTAAATGGTGTAGAGAAATAAACACTAACAAAATGGAGAGATGTGTTCTTTATAGACATTGACATGATAAATTAAAAGCTCCCTCACAGAATGTTATTACAGGAAATGGTTTATAAATACACTGTCTGCTGATTGAGATGCTGTTTATTATAGTTTAAAGATAAAGTTAATGTCTAAAACATTTTAAAACCTCTTTATTTGCACCTGTTCACAGCAACAGGATACATGCAGGGAAAAGTAGTCCCCAGATCTTCCACTACATAATTATTATAAAAATAAATTCAAATAAGAACTTAGAAGACATGTTCACGCTGGTGTTGTACTGTGAGCTACGGTATAACTCAAGACAAGCACCTCATGTATGAACAGACAAACAAAACCTGCTTTTAAAAGTGTACTTGTGTGCTTATACTGCCCCCTTGTGGAGACATTATCCTTTTAGGACTTTTGTGTGGGAGACAATATCAGCTGCTTTTGTCTGCAACTGCTCTATTGTTCTGTCTCATAATTAATAATATATATATTAAAACTGTCTCCTGTCTTAACTCTGCTGATATGAGAGGAGCTCTCTTCATGCCTGTGACACATGGAAGTCTGTACAGTCTGTATAATGTATTATAAATGATTGGTGGTCTGTTCAGGATCATTCCAGCTCTGCAGCTAGTGAGCACTGGGATAGGCTCCACCCCCAGCCCTCCAAGCCGTGACCCAGGAGGATAAACGGTTTAGAAGAAGAATGAAAGTTTTATACATGACTGTTAATGTAATGCACAACATATTAGCACGGCTAAAGTGGTATGAATGGCATCTCGCTCGTGTCATGCTCTATTTCTAAGACTTTGTTCTCTAACACTTCCCCTCTGAGGGATTGTGTTTTCCTTTTAGGATCTCTTCCAGGATCTGTAAGGACTATTCTGAGGGTTTCTCGATGACTAGCACAGACAGGACTTAGATCCTGGATATCCAAGGGCTGTACCACGTGTCATTCCATTGAAAAGCTGATCTCTGGTGTCACTGGGGATTACCACAGGGCTACATCTACAGGTTGTGTTTCATCTCACCAAGAGTACCTGCTCCAGCGGCCTTTCCTAGAGCCACCTCGACACCCAAGATCTCCCCAAGCCTGGGTCTCCAGACCCGGCTTCCAGGTTTCTGTTTCTGTTTTGTGTTGCAGTAAAAAGCCTGCACGTGGATCTAACTCTCTCCTGGTAGTGATTAATTACAATATTAATGTATTGATAATCAGTCAGTGTTGATGAAATGTTGCATTTCTGGAAACTGATATGGTCTCCTCTGTTGTTGCTGAAGTATTTACATGTCCTGACTGCTTGGTTAAAATTGGTCCACCATCCAAAAATACCCAGCCATGAACGACTCTGTGGTCAGAAACTGACCAATGATGAAGAGCTAAATAATGAACTCTAACTGTATATCAACAGATGAGCTACACGATCAGAGTCTTTGTACATATCATTGCTTATTATTAAAAATTATTAAAGTTGATTAAAGGTATTTGTTTTGATAACTACATCTGTGAAAGCAGATATTGCTCTGAAATATCTGGAGTAAAGAAGTTATCCAATAATCTCATTTAGATTTCAGGTGTCATCCCTTAGCTATCTATATCTGACTGATGTTCAGTAAAGCATCAACTCGCTGGAAACGGATCTGCTGGTGATGCCTTCACCAGCTCACCAAGTACTTATACTAACTCCAAAGTCCTGCAGTACAGTACAGTGTAGATCAGGACATACAGAGTGAAGCCTGTTACCTTACTTTTAAGCCACCTGTACCTGTAGACTCAACTGTGCTTAATGTATTATTATTAGGAATTAATCTTATTTTATTTATCTATTACTAAATAATCCATTAGTCTAATCTGTACTGCTTCTAGGATTTACAGTTTCATTACAGTTTGTCAGGTTGCTGCACTCCTGAATCCTGCATATTACTACAAATGAAGTCCATGTAACATTTTTAATCCTTAATAATACTAAACTCTAATAATTTAATATTTAGTATTTTACCGTGAAGTGTCTTAAAACATAACTCGTATCAGGGCAGGACGTGACAGTATTACTCTGCTCAGTTATTATATTAGTAAATTTCAGTAACTATATTATCTCATCCTAATTACTATATCAATTAATTTCAGTTACTATATTAAATCATCTTAATATGTTAGTTAATCTCATTGTATGAGTTCTTCTCAGTTACTATATTAGTAAATTTCAGTAACTATATTTTTTAATCTTAATTACCATATCAGTTAATGTTAGTTACTATATTAGTTCATCTCAGTTACTATATTATCTCATCCTAATTACTATATCAATTAATTTCAGTTACTATATTAAATCATCTCAGTTACTATATTAGCTAATTTCATTTGCTATATTATTTCATCTCAGTTACCATATCAGTTACTATATTAGTTCATCTTTATTACTATATTAATGATTGTATCTGCTATATTAATAAATCCTAGTCACTATAGCAGTTTATCTTAGTCAGTATGTTGGTTAATCTTAGTAGCTATTTTATTTTTAGTAACTATAATAATCTTCAGTTACTATATTAATCTTAGTTTTGAGTTCATCTTAGTCACTGCAGGATTAAATTGGTAAATGTATTTTCCTTTCTACATATTATATTAGTTATGAAAAATAATGCACTGACTAATAGAAATAATCACTAAATTAGCTCATATGTTAACACAGTTATTGTGAACTGTTTCTGAATATTACTGTATTGATAACGAGTTGTGTTGAAATACACTGAAATGTTGCATTCTAGAAACTGATATGATCTACTCTGTTGTTGCTGAAGTATTAGAACTTTCTCACTGCTCGGTTAAAATTGGTCCATTATGATGTTTAATCTGCTAGTAATCCCTTAAGTGTACATACAGAGTAAAACCTGTTACCTTCTTTCAGAGCCTTGTGTACCTGTACACTGTGTCTGGTTCATCTGTATGAGACCTAACACTGTGATCTTTGTTGTACCTGATCTACCAAAAAAGTACCAAATCACTTGGTAGATGTATATATATATATACACTGCCACCGCCAGAGGGAAGCAGAGAGCTGGATGAAAGTAATTAGGGGATAATTGAGAACATAGTATCAATAGAAATGAGAAGTATTTTATTAAAGTGTATTATATTCATCAATTTATTTATTTGCCCAGCTGTTTATCCTTCTAGGTCATGGAGGATATCAGAGTCTATCCCAGCGCCAAATGGGCAGAAGGCAGGAGTGAGTCTGGACAGGCCACCAGCAGAGCAGACACACACAGACTCACACCTGGTAAGCAATTTAGTGTCGAACTGGATCTGGTAATTATTTACTGTGTGTGTTTACAGTGTAACTGGATCTGGTTATACTTTACTGTGTGTGTTTACAGTGTAACTGTATCTGGTAATACTCTACTGTGTGTTTACAGTGTAACTGGATCTTGTAATACTCTACTGTGTGTGTTTACAGTGTAACTGGATCTGGTTATACTTTACTGTGTGTGTTTACAGTGTAACTGGATCGGGTTATACTTTACTGTGTGTGTTTACAGTGTAACTGGATCTGGTAATACTTTACTGTGTGTTTACAGTGTAACTGGTTCTGGTTATACTTTACTGTGTGTGTTTACAGTGTAGCTGGATCTGGTTATACTTTACTGTGTGTGTTTACAGTGTAACTGGATCTGGTAATACTTACTGTGTGTTTACAGTATAACTGGATCTTGTAATACTTTACTGTGTGTGTTTACAGTGTAACTGGATCTGGTAATACTTTACTGTGTGTGTTTACAGTGTAACTGGATCTGGTTATACTTTACTGTGTGTGTTTACAGTGTAACTGGATCTGGTAATACTTTACTGTGTGTTTACAGTGTAACTGGTTCTGGTTATACTTTACTGTGTGTGTTTACAGTGTAACTGGATCTAGTTATACTTTACTGTGTGTTTACAGTGTAACTGGTTCTGGTTATACTTTACTGTGTGTTTACAGTATACTGGATTGTAATACTTACTGTGTGTGTTTACAGTGTAACTGGATCTGGTAATACTTTACTGTGTGTGTTTACAGTGTAACTGGATCTGGTTAATACTTTACTGTGTGTTTACAGTGTAACTGGATCTGGTAATACTTTACTGTGTGTTTACAGTGTAACTGGATCTGGTTATACTTTACTGTGTGTGTTTACAGTGTAACTGGATCTGGTATACTTTACTGTGTGTTTACAGTGTAACTGGATCTGGTTATACTTTACTGTGTGTGTTTACAGTGTACTGGATCTGGTAATACTTTACTGTGTGTGTTTACAGTGTAACTGGATCTGGTAATACTTTACTGTGTGTTTACAGTCTAACTGGATCTGGTAATATTTTACTGTGTGTGTTTACAGTGTAACTGGATCTGGTAATACTTTACTGTGTGTGTTTACAGTGTAACTGGATCTGGTTATACTTTACTGTGTGTGTTTACAGTGTAGTTGGATCTGGTAATACTTTACTGTGTGTGTTTACAGTGTAACTGGATCTGGTTATACTTTACTGTGTGTGTTTACAGTGTAACTGGATCTGGTAAAACTTTACTGTGTGTGTTTACAGTCTAACTGGATCT
The DNA here is from genome assembly GCA_021613375.1 of Megaleporinus macrocephalus. Classification (NCBI taxonomy): domain Eukaryota; kingdom Metazoa; phylum Chordata; class Actinopteri; order Characiformes; family Anostomidae; genus Megaleporinus; species Megaleporinus macrocephalus. The sequence continues at coordinate 38,791,892 of CM038725.1, forward strand.
GGTAATACTTTACTGTGTGTGTTTACAGTGTAACTGGATCTTGTAATACTTTACTGTGTGTGTTTATAGTGTACCTGGATCTGGTAATACTTTACTGTGTGTGTTTACAGTCTAACTGGATCTGGTTATACTTTACTGTGTGTGTTTACAGTGTAACTGGATCTTGTAATACTTTACTGTGTGTGTTTATAGTGTACCTGGGTCTGGTAATACTTTACTGTGTGTGTTTACAGTGTAACTGGATCTTGTAATACATTACTGTGTGTGTTTACAGTGTAACTGGGTCTGGTAATACTTTACTTTGTGTGTACAGTGTAGTTGGATCTGGTAATACTTTACTGTGTGTGTTTACAGTATAGTTGGATCTGGTAATACTTTACTGTGTGTGTTTACAGTGTAACTGGATCTGGTTATACTTTACTGTGTGTGTTTACAGTGTAACTGGATCTGGTTATACTTTACTGTGTGTTTACAGTGTAACTGGATCTGGTTATACTTTACTGTGTATGTTTACAGTGTAACTGGATCTGGTTATACTTTACTGTGTGTGTTTACAGTGTAACTGGATCTGGTTATCCTTTACTGTGTGTTTACAGTGTACCTGGATCTGGTGATACTTTACTGTGTGTGTTTACATTGTAACTGGATCTGGTTATACTTTACTGTATGTGTTTACAGTGTAACTGGATCGTGTAATACTTTACTGTGTGTGTTTACAGTGTAACTGGATCTGGTTATACTTTACTGTATGTGTTTACAGTGTAACTGGATCGTGTAATACTTTACTGTGTGTGTTTACAGTGTAACTGGATCTGGTTATACTTTACTGTGTGTGTTTACAGTGCAACTGGATCTGGTAATACTTTACTGTGTGTGTTTACAGTGTAACTGGATCTTGTAATACTTTACTGTGTGTGTTTACAGTGTAACTGGATCTGGTAATACTTTACTGTGTGTTTTTACAGTGTAACTGGATCTGGTAAAACTTTACTGTGTGTGTTTACAGTGTAACTGGATCTTGTAATACTTTACTGTGTGTGTTTACAGTGTAACTGGATCTGGTAAAACTTTACTGTGTGTGTTTACAGTGTAACTGGATCTTGTAATACTTTACTGTGTGTGTTTACAGTGTAACTGGATCTAGTAATACTTTACTGTGTGTGTTTACAGTGTAACTGGATCTTGTAATACTTTACTGTGTGTGTTTACAGTGTAGTTGGATCTGGTAATATTTTACTGTGTGACTTTACTGTGTTAAATATTATTGTTTATGATGTTAAATGTTTGTAAACAGGATAATTATTAATATTAATGTCTCTTTTGAACATATTGTGTGTGAATTTCTACTGTTTCCTATAAGAAACAGTACATTGACAGTACATCAAGAGGATGCAGCTGCAGTTCATTCAGAGGTCAGTGTCCTGCATGGGTCATTCAAAGAAGAGCTGAACTGATCTTTTCAGTTAGAGAACACTGAACTGAGTTTATAAAGAAAATAGTTTGTAGTCTTCTGAAAATCACTCAGGGAACGAAAGCAGAGGAGAATGAATGAAGATCAACTCTGAGATGTTGGGGGCGCCAGGGAGCACGTAATGGAGTAGACGCGTTTTAGTTGGGGGCTCCAGGCCAAGCTGATTTAACTCGGTTTTCTACTATTTATTTTGGACTTTTGAATGTTCCTTGGTCTCTGAACTTTACTAGCACGGTTTGGCATCGACACGGCGACAATTTGGTTCGAAATGGCTCTGAAATCTGCCAAACCCTTAAAGGACACGGAGAATCGTAAACCGCTCAACCGTTTCTCCTACATGTGGCCTGCCGGAATCCGGCGAAACAGACGCTGATTCTCCTCCAACTGCTGTCTAAGGTGGGCTTGATAATATCTCCTCTCGGCTAAGCAACATGGAACAAACCCTGGTGGTGGTCCGGATGGAGCTGAAAGATTTTAAAGAAGCCCTGAGTCTCGGCTCACGATTCACGAATTGACACATTAGAGGCAGCGCTGAAGGGGCTAGAGAGCGCCAACGCCACCACGCAGTGGGAAATAGACGATCTGCACGGCCAATCCAGACGAAATAACAGACGAATAATTGGAGTTCCAGAGGGAGTGGAGGAAGCGCGCCCCATGGATTTTGTGGCCGATTTGCTGCCCAAACTTTTGGGTGAAGAAAATTTCAAACTGCCCTTACTGGTGGACCGTGCACATAGATCGCTCCGTCCTCGCCCGGCTGAGGGTGCCAAGCCTCGACCGTTCATCGCACGGATTCATCTATTCCAAGTCAAGGAAAAGATCTTGCAGCTCTGGAGATCTCATGGTCCTCTTCAATTTCAAGGACATAAAGTACTCATCTTTCCGGACTACACCAGCTCCGTTATGGAGAAAAGGAAGCAGTTCACGGAGGTGTTGCAAGAACTCAGGAATTTGAAAATAACTCACTTTCTTCGGTATCCTGCGAGGCTTCACGTTGAGGTTGATGGTCATTCACTGAGCTTTTCTGAACTGGCAGAAGCGAAGGCATTTGTGAGTTCTGTTTCGAAGACTAACAAGGTTGAGTGAAGGGTGAGCTTAATCAGGCTTCTGACCTAAGAATTTGTTCAAAACTACTTGTTATCATTTGGCTTAGCTGTGGATCGAACTGTGTCATATTGTTTCATTATTATTTTTAACACTAACGTGACTTTTTTTTTACTATACTTGTTATTTTGATTTTTCATTGTTAATAGTTTATCTTTCTTACACAAAAAGACGCATACAGTTGCATTATAAATATCAGTGTTTGTGGATATTGTTGAATATAAACCTGTTTGTATTCGAACAGAATAATATTTTATTTTATTTCATTCCTTTTTAAGTATTTAGAGACATTTGTGATCTAGCTTCTCTTTTTGTGTGGTGTGATGTGCTTGGTTCTGGGGCTCCTGACAGCCGTTGCTGCAGGTTTGCGTAGTAGAGGCAGTTACTCTATAGCTGTTGGCCTATCTAAATTTATAGGATTACTTAGACATTCCCGAGTGGGATTAGGCCTATTTGTGGGTTTGGGACTGAGGGTGGGTTTTTTTTTTTTTTAGTTGTATGTCTTCTTTTTTAGTTGTCAGTTTTCTCTTTCTTGTAGTTTCTTTGTTTCTTCAGATAAGGTTACTCCTGTGCACTATGAGTCAGATTTCATCTAGGATCAATACTTCTTCTTTTGGCATCACCTTAGCCTCATGGAATGTTAGAGGTATGGGTCATCCAGTCAAAAGGGTCGGGTTTTCTCGTATCTGAAGATGTTGAAAGCTGACATAATTATATTTGAACTCACCATGTCTTATATTTTAATTCACCATATTTCATATTTTAATTCACCATATTTTATACTTGAACTCACCATATTTTATATTTAAACTCACTTTATTTAATATTTAAACTCACTATATTTTATATTTAAAACTCCCAAATTTTCATATTTTAAATATAAGAACATTGTCTTTAAAGAACTGTAGGGCAATTTTTTTGATCTTTTTTAATCTTGTGGGAACCTGCATATCACTCTGTATCTGATGGCTAACTGTGTAATAATGATAGAGTAAGGCACATGTTAAATGTTAAAGATAAATTAATGAACACTATTCAGGCTGTCGTGGGTAATTTATATTGTAATCATTTAAAATAATTAAATATAACACTTTTCTAAATTCAGCCAGGAAATGAAATTCAAATCAAATTCAGTATCAAAGCATAAAACGAATAGAGCCTCTACTGCAGGCACCCTGGAGTATTGTGAATATAGTAAGTAAGTAGCAGTACAGATCAGTAATAAATCATTTAATAAACATTATGAGTTATGCAATGCTGAATTTTATTTAAGATTAATTGTTGATCATTCTTTGAGCCCTCGGGTACACGCTAACGAGTCAACGTTAGACTTCACCACCTACAACAAGAAACAAACATCATTAGATTCAGTCTAAGAGGGTCAAACTGACAAACATGCTCGGCTTCAAAGAACCTGTTCACACCTTTACATCTTTACCATAAACCTTTACATCTTTACCATACACCTTTACATATTTACCATATACCTTTACATCTTTACCATAGACCTTTACATCTTTACCATAAACCTTTACATCTTTACCATACACCTTTACATTTTTTATCATACACTTTTACACCTTTACCGTACATCCTTACATCTTTACCATAAACCTTTACACCTTTACCGTACATCTTTACATCTTTACCATACACCTTTACATCTTTACCGTACATCCTTACATCTTTACCATAAACCTTTACACCTTTACCGTACATCTTTACATCTTTACCATACACCTTTACACCTTTACTGTACACCTTTACACCTTTACCGTACATCTTTACATGTTTACCACCTTTACCATACATCTTTAAACTTTTACCATATAGCTTTACATCTTTACCATACACTTTTACATCTTTACCATACACCTTTACCATACACCTTTACATCTTTACCGTACACTTTTACACCTTTACTGTACATCTTTACATCTTTACCATACACCTTTACACCTTTACATCTTTACCATAAACCTTTACACCTTTACCATACACCTTTACTGTACATCTTTACATCTTTACCACCTTTACCATACATCTTTAAACTTTTACATATAGCTTTACATCTTTACCATACACCTTTACATCTTTACCATACACCTTTACACCTTTACCATATACCTTTACATCTTTACCATACACTTTTACATCTTTACCATACACCTTTACACCTTTACCATACACCTTTACACCTTCACCCTTACTAGTAAATGTGTCCCAAAGCCTGAAAATCAGTGTGAAACATAAAGCCCTCAAAACATCTGGAGAACAATCAGAAGGTTAGGATTCTACTCAGAATGACTGAAAAACCACAAAGAACGTTAGCTTCAATCAAAACAGTATTCCATAAATGTCCTCTAAACACCTTTAGGACACATGCATACCTACATGCAAATACATCAAATAATAATGTTATAATAGTTATAGTTTATCAGTGTGTGATTAATAATGTGTGCAATAGATTGTGTTTCTATTATTATAATTTTTATTGTTGTTGTTGTAATATTACTTTCTTATTGATTTTCTTTCTGTTCAGTCTCTGATTCAGTAAAGAGAAGTGTGAACTGTAATTCAGAACTGCACTGCTGTTATTTCACTCCCGGTCATGTGACCATCTCAAAAGGTCTGAATTAATATTTCCAGACAACAGAAAACACACCAGGGTGAACAGAATGGACAGTCAAGTAAACGTTTCTAATAAACAAAAATCCATAACTACTTTCCATGACAGGCTAGACAATCTAGAACAAAAGAAAACATACCTCTCGTGACCTAGCGGGCACAGACAAAAGGATATTTACTGTTGGATCCTTTATCATCCCAGCCTCCTATAAGAGCAGTGCAAAGATTTCCATTACAAAATGAACTGATAATAAGAACATGTTTCAGTGTCTATAAAGCGTAGAAGTGTAGAAGATAATAATAAAAGAATAAATAATAATAAATTATATAAAATATTAATAAAAATCAAACATTATATTAACAGAATTATTCTAGGAAGTGAGATGAACATGTAGCCACCAATAGAGCGTGTGGGAACCTTCCAGACATTTGGAAAAGACCTGCAATGTCGTTACCATTGTAGTTGGTCAGCAGACGGTTTCCAGAGCCATTCGGCTCATTTTGGGCCCAGCGCTCAAAGTCAAAGGGAGACTTATCGCTCCAATACCAGTGACTGGGAAGCTAAAAACAGCAATTTGAAATGAGTGTTTATTGTTTCAGAGAGAAGAGAGTCAGTCTTCAGACCTCTGTGACAGATTCAGCACCAACTTAAACACACGTACATCTGGATGGTTGAAGCCTCCGAGCCACGTAGGAACATCCTGACCAGCCGCCATTTGAATCAGTTGCTTAATGACGGTGTCTTCACTCTCATCATGCACTGAAGCCAGATGGCCGTTGTACGTTTTACAGGTCCTCTGCAGGGAGAGTTGATAGAGAGAGACAGACATTTTACTATCTGGAACAAGACGCTCACTGAACAACTTTACAGCATTATAGTCTCACAACTAAAACACCACACCTATTTAAAATATAAATAAAACAACAAAGCCTTGGAAGGTAGAAGAGTCCACCTGGTATAAAGATTCAGACTGCACACCTGTGGAAACAACATTGAGTAAATGTACCTCAGCCTCCTCCCATGTACGCTTGATGTTAAAGAAGTTGAACTCGCGTGATCCATACAGTTTCCATCCAGAGTTACTGACAACCTGAGAAACTTGCAGAGTAGGTCATTTTCATGAGACGTATTTTAGTTTCAAACAGAGAATCTAAAACCAAACATACTTGTAAAAAACACAAAGTAACATTCTGCTCATTTGTAAACCTCAGTGTCTCCTGCTTTGCTGATATATTTAAACAGATACAAGTACACGTTTTTATTTTCGGGGGGCTATTCCTCAGTTGCCACTTTTCTGATTGAGCAGTTCATTTTCAGTGTCCTTTAGTGTCTGATAATGTACAAATTTGAAACATTGGGATTCTCGGTTGGCCCCAACAGAGATCAGTCATGGGCCGAATTCATAAAACCTGATTATCTCGTCTTACAATTAAAATAGAAACCCTAATCTTTCTAAATGCAAGGTTTTCCTTAAGATTCAATATATGTTTGTTTAAAAATGGAAATGTATAGTCCACCAGTTTAATTTAAACTCTTGTCCACCACATTAGTTTTTTATAGTATTGGTACAAATGAATTGAACACTTTTCAAAAATCTAAACTGTACTTTACTGAATTAATAATGTGGAAAAGAAATGTTCTTCCTCCAACACAGAGTTTTGAGACTAGCTACTTTTCTAAATACAGGTTTTTCTGCTATTGTAGAAACTATAAATATTAACTAACCTAATGAAATAGTTTCCCGGTTGTGACCAAATAGTAGGGGTTCCTACTGTTTGTTTATCACCTCATGGTGAGCCACAAGCATCTGAGAGTTCTTTTACAGATGATTTATTTTTAGAGGTCAACAAAAGACCAAGCGCTATTTTATCAAATAGTTCTGCTGATTTAACTCTAACCTTATGTGCTGTTAAATGAAAGAAAAGTTTTTCTCACCAGCTTGGTGGACAATGAGGGGACACATCCAAAGGAGCAAGAAGGCACACCGGATAGCCATGATCAACAGGGACTGCATACAGATCAGTGATAGATTTGTAATACATCAGAGGTTCTACATTCAGAGTGCACACATATATAAACAGAAACAGTTTAAATCTTAAAGACTTATTTGAGGTAATATTGCTGTTAGACATTCAGTCATATTTGAAATATTATACAGTAAAGATTTGTTGGTGATAGAAGGTTTGAAACACTACCTTTAAATCTCCAGCTAGTCTTCTGTGAAGTTTTGATGGAGTCCAGCAGTTTTCCGAGATGGACGCTTCTCAGTGAAGAAGTTGTGGAGGTTCAGGGCTTTTATAGTTTATCAGAGCTGCGTCATAAATAGTAGTTACAAGAATTTCTAGGGAAATGAATCGACATCAGTAACATCACATTGGAGAAGAAGGTGGAGATAAAGGTGGAGATAAAGGTGGTGTAATAGAACATGCACTTGCATGACATGTACTTGCACATTTTCCTCATTGCGCCTCACCAGATCTCTCCTCTGCACTGGTGGGTGTTTTTGTGGTGTTATGGAAACTAAGGAACTGTACTGATCATACCTGAAGCTCTAAACAATCTGATACACTGTTTTCTACACAGACATATATCAGACTTTACGTTCGTCCTCCAACCATGTAAACTTTACCCAATTAAACATCTTTTCTCCAGATCTTCACTGTCTACAGTTCTGGATAGAGGTGGATATTGTCAGTGTTTTGTTAAACTTTCCTGGATTGAGAGAATAGAAAGAGAGTCACAGGTGCTGCTGTACTCTCTGAAAAAGTTACCTGTTGCCTGATTGGCTAAATGCAATGCGTTTTACCACAGATGCAGTGAGGCATAGTTGCAAGTATAAACTATATTTGGATGTGGTAGCCAAATATTCTACTCATTTATTCAAGGTAACTAAGTAACTAACTTGCTTACCAACCAACTAACCAACTAACTAACAAATAAATGGACTAACTAAGCAACCAACTAACCGACCAATCAGCAGCTAACCAACCTAATAATGACCCAATAGCTACATACCTAA
>CM038725.1:38812614-38924762 GCA_021613375.1 Megaleporinus macrocephalus
AGTCCATACACACTCCACACAGACACTGGGAGACCATACACACTCCACACAGACACTGGTAGACCATACACACTCCACACAGACACTGGGAGACCATACACACTCCACACAGACACTGGGAGACCATACACACACTCCACACAGACACTGGGAGACCATACACACTCCACACAGACACTGGGAGACCATACACACTCCACACAGACACTGGGAGACCGTACACACTCCACACAGACACTGGGAGACCATACAGACACCACACAGACACTGGAAGACCATACACACTCCACACAGACACTGGGAGACCATACACACTCCACACAGACACTGGGAGACCATACACACTCCACACAGACACTGGGAGACCATACACACTCCACACAGACACTGGTAGACCATACACACTCCACACAGACACTGGGAGACCATACAGACTCCACACAGATACTGGGAGACCATACACACTCCACACAGACACTGGGAGATCGTACACACTCCACACAGACACTGGGAGATCATACACACTCCACACAGACACTGGGAGATCGTACACACTCCACACAGACACTGGGAGACCATACAGACTCCACACAACTTATTAATATGAGCTATTAGAATCAATCAAACTCTTTTATTCACTGTCCTGAACAGTATCATGATTGGTTGTAAGTGAATGAAAACTAGATGGATGGTTAGAGGACACACAATCCAAAGGAGCAAGGAGGCACACCGGATAGCCATGATCAACAGGGACAGCATACAGATCAAGAGATTCCACATTCAGAATGCAGACATATACAGAAACAGTTTAACTCTTAAAGACTTATTTTATTGTAATATTGCTGTTAGACGTTCAGTCATATTTTAAATTTTACTCATAAACAGTTTAGATTTGTCGGTGATGGAAGGTTTGAAACACTACCTTTAAAATCTCCAGCTAGTCTTCTGTGAAGTTTTGATGGAGCCCAGCAGTTTTCCGAGATGGAAGCTTCTCAGTGAAGAAGTTGTGGAGGTTCAGTGCTTTTATAGTTTGTCAGAGTTGGGAAATTCATTTCTAGGGATATTAATCAACATCAGCAGCATTACATCAGACATAAAGGTGGAGGTGGTATAAAAGAACATGCCTTGTTACTCTGGCCAGGCAAGACAGAGACAATTGCTTAAGTGGAACTGTACAAGGTTTACTTACATATATATTTACAGCCACATACAAAAGGAACACCTAAAGGGGTTTTAAGACACGAATACACATACCAGGGCAGTCCAGGGAATTGTAGTCTTTAGACTCAAAAGCGCTCTCGGGCACAGCGGGAGCGGCAAGAGAGGAAGGCAGAGCCGTGGCAGGCGTGACATGCCTACTTGCACATTTTCCTCATTGCGCCTCACCAGATCTCTGCTCTGCATTGGTGGTTGTTTTTGGGCAGCAGGAACTGAGAGACTAGTCAAGGTCAAGGGAAGGATGAAGACAACAGTGTACAGAGACATCCTTGAAGAAAACCTGCTCCAGAGCCCTCTGGACCTCAGACTGGGGTGAAGGTTTATCTTCCAACAGGACAACAAAACACACAGCCAAGATCACAGTGGCTTTGGGACGATTCTGTAAATGTTCTTGAGTGGCCCAGCCAGAGCCCAGATTTGAACGTAATTCATCTCTGGATAGATCTGAAAATGGCTGTGCGCTGAAGCTCCCCATCCAACCTGATGGAACTTGAGAGGTTCTGCAAAGAAGAATAGGAGAATCTGCCCAAAAATACTTGTGCCAAGCTTGTAGCATCATACTTAAAAAGACTTGAGACTGTAATTGCTGCCAAAGGTGCTTCAACGAAGTACTGAGCAAAGGCTGTGATGTACATGCAATCAAGAAGCACCTCCAAATGTCCTTCTACTCAAAAACCACCTTCTCCTACAAACGTTCTTCTACTCAAAAACCACCTTCTCCTCCAGATGTCGTTTTAGTCAAGAACTACCTTCTCCTCCGGACATGCTTCACCTCCAGACATCCTCCTACTCAATAACTACCTTCTTCTACATTATACTTCTCCTCCAGACATCCTTCTACACAAGAACCACCTTCTGCTCCACACGTCCTTCTACTCAAGAACCATCTTCTCCTCCACATGTCCTTCTACTCAAGAACCACCTTCTCCTTATGATGCCCTTCAACTCAAGAAACACCTTCTCCTTATGATGCCCTTCTACTCAAGAAACACCTTCTCCTCCAGACATCCTTCTACTCAAGAACTACCTTCTCCTCCAGACGCCTTTCCATTCAGGAACTACCTTCTCCACCAGACGCCCTTCTACTTGAGGAACTACCTTCTCCTTCAGACACCCTTCTACTTAAAAAGCATCTTCTCTCCCGATGTCCTTCTACTCAAGAACTACCTTCTCTCCAGGCATCCTTCTACTCAAAAGCCACCTTCTCCTTCTGACACACTTCTACTCTAGAAACATCTTCCTTCTACTCCAGAACCACCTTCAGCACCAAACGCCGTTCTACTCAAGAACTACCTTCTCTCCAGACACTATTCCACACAAGAACCACCTTCTCCTTTGTGTTTCAGAGTGGTCAGTTTTTACTGGTTTACTGTTTCAGAGTGTTCTGTTTTTACTGGTTTATTGTTTCAGAGTGATCAGTTTTTACTGGTTTACTGTTTCAGACTAGTAAGTTTTACTGGTTTACTGTTTCAGAGTGGTCAGTTTTTACTGGTTTATTGTTTCAGAGTGATCAGTTTTTACTGGTTTACTGTTTCAGATTAGTAAGTTTTACTGGTTTGCTGTTTCAGAGTGGTCAGTTTTTACTGGTTTATTGTATCAGAGTGATCAGTTTTTACTGGTTTACTGTTTCAGACTAGTAAGTTTTACTGGTTTACTGTTTCAGAGTGGTCAGTTTTTACTGGTTCACTGTTTCAGACTGGTAAGTTTTACTGGTTTACTGTTTCAGAGTGGTCAGTTTTTATTGGTTTCATGATTAAGAGTGCTCTGTTTCACTGGTTAACTGTTTGACCTTATCAAAATGGCTACTCACTTGGACCAGTTACTACTAGCAGAGAAAGAGCCCATACAGCTCGGCTGAACTGGCCTTAGTGCTGAAGAACACTTGAGACGCTTCACGAAAGGGCTGTGTCCCTATTGTGGTAAGAAAGGCCACTTGTTATATTTTCGCTAAAACACCAACCAGTGCATGAGTTGAGATTCATGCGCTGATGCGGTGAGTAATCCAGTTCCTCCTGTGTCTGCTGCATCATTTATGCCTCCGATAACTCCGCTCCTGGACTCCGGGGCACCCAGGAACTTCATTGACCAAGCCATCATCCAGTTAATGAGTTCGTTGAAGTTCACAAACTAGAAACCCCCAGAAACACTCAAAGTAACAGTAGGATCCATTCACTGTGAACTAATGTCCTTCCATGTACTTGAATCCACATCACACTCAGTTATCGTAGGATTGCCCTGGCTAACTGAACATAACCTCCACATTTAATGGAAATAAAAGACATTATAAGTTGGTCCAAAAATGTTTCTCTCACCAACACCCCTGAAATTAGCCCATCTAACCATCTTGACATTCCTAACAAATACTCTGACTTGATCATTGCTTTTAGTAAAAATATTTGGTAATGTCTTATGGACTTCTATGCTCCTTCTGTATTCTAGTCTTTTATCAATGAAGTGCTTAGAGACATGTTGGAAAAATTTGTAATAGCCTAAATGCTTGTGTGGCTCCTTCAGCACAACCTGTATGTCAAAGCGGAAAAATTTCACCAGACAAAGATCTCCTTCCTGGGATACATCATTCAAGAAGAGTCCTCATGGATGGAAAAATGTTTGAGGTGGCAAGTGGAGGAATTACAATGATTTCTTGGATTTGCACATTTGATAGATGTTTCATTCAAAACTTCAGCTCTGTGGTGGCTCCTCTGATGTTTCTACTAAAGGGGGAGGAAAATAACTTGGCCTAGGACAAGGAAACAGATAAGGCCTTCCTCCAGCTCAAGTATCTATTCACGTTGGTGCCTTTGCTGAAACACCCAGACTCTACACTGCCATTTGTGGTGGACGTAGATGCTTCCGAGACAGGTGTAGGGGCTGTTCTCTCACATCGACATGGTAAGCCAGCCAAATTAAATCCTTTTGCCTTTTTTTTAAAACTTTCTCCTAAAGAACACAATTACAATGTGGGAAATACCGAATTGCTGGCCAACAAGTTGGCATTGAAGGAGTTGAGACACTGGTTGGAGGGGTCTAACCATCCCCTCACTGTTCTTACAGATCATCAATTTTTTTTTTCCTGTTTCAACTTCTTGATCATCTTCAGACCAGGTTCTCCAAAGGGCAAAGCGGATGCACTGTCAAAAACCGTTAAAGTACCAGAGCTGGTTTTGGATCCAGAATGTATTCTTGCCCCAATACAGTAGAGCATTGACAAGGACATTAGAGAAGTCACTTTATCTGAGCCTACTCAATTAATTGCCCTAATGATCTTGGTCTGTTGAGATCGTCTTATCAAATGGGCACAGGCAACATTGGCCACAGGACATCCAAGCACGGCTCGTAATAACCATATCTTGTCTGAGCGCTATTGGTGGCCCAATATGGAAAAAGAAATTTCACATTATATACAATCTAGTTCTCTCTGTGCTCAAACCAAATCACCTAAAGCTCTGGAACCTCTTCCCAATCCTCACAAACTTTGGTCACACTTGTCCATTGACTATATTACATATCTGCCCACAAGTTTTATCACAATTCTAGTAATAATAGATTAATACCATTCTCTTCCAGACCCACTGCCTTTCAAACAGAGGCCATGTTCACAAATGTTGGCATACCAGAGGACATTGTTTCAGAGAGAGTTTGTCAGTTCACATCTCAGGTCAGGAAAGCTTTTGCGGATAAGCTAGAGGTTACTATCAGTCTCCCTTCAGGTCATCATCCCCAAGTTGAACGGCCAGGTCAAACATTTGAACCAAGAAATTGGTTGCCTTCTGCGCCATTACTGTCATGATCAAACGGGAGAGTGGTCATGGTTCCTACCTTGGGCAGAATATGCACAACTCTCTCCCCAGTGCATAACAAGCTTAACACCTTTCCAGTGTTTTTTTAGGATTTCAACTCCCACTATTTTCCTGGAATGCAGCCAGTACTGAGGTACCTGCTGTCATTGCATGGTTTGAACATAGTGAACAAACGAAACATTGGAGTAAACCCATAACAGACTCAACCTGGCAGTACATTGTCAGAAGGAATAGGCGGATAAACATAGAGGTGAAACCCCTTCCTTTATTCCTGGGGAAAGAATCTGGCTCTCGACTAAAAACCTTAACCTTAAGTCTTCCATAATGTTTCTTTGAACTCCTGTAATTCCCCTTGTTGGATGAGTTACTACTCTTATCATGCCCCCTAAATTATAGCTCCTGCCGGCTAAGCGAGGAAGTCACATCAATGAGGCGGTTTAGGAAGGTCCTGTTTGATTATGTTTTGCTACTTGAATGCGAGGACCTTAACCCTGACCCTGCCCAGGCAATCTAAGCTTGCACATGCACTAACCTGTTCATTGCTCTTTTCATGCCTTTTACATTCCCGGTCGAAGTTAGACAGATCCTTAAAACCCAATTTTGACCAGACAAGACATGATTTCATCAAGAGATAACCGTACATTGTCTTTGTTACAGTCAGCCAGCTAACTGTGTCTTATCAGGAGAGCTGAAAGAGCTGTTAGCTTTCTCTACTGTTTCATCAAATCAATCTTAGGTGTTGATCTGACCTGCTTTAATTCTAACTTTCTCCTCATAAGGAAGACTTTCAAACGGCTTTGCCAAAATCAGGTCGACAGTATGCCATCATGTGCACATCTTTATAACAGTCTAGAGATTAATGATTCTCATTCTGAACACAGAATGTGACTCTATTTAAGTTTGATATGAAAACCACTATCCAAACCGACTGCACCCAAATTCGTCTGAACTGTTGGTTATTTTTTAATCAGAGGTGTGATGTGTAACAGTGTGGAGTGTTGATGTGGTTAGTTTTTAATCAGAGGTGTGATGTGTAACAGTGTGGAGTGTTGATGTGGTTAGTTTTTAATCAGAGGTGTGATGTGTAACAGTGTGGAGTGTTTGGTTTGAAGAAAAGAAGCTCAGTCTCAGTATCTTTATTGTCTGCTGCTGTACAGACCACATGTTGGCCGTCAGCCTGTTAGTGTATCAGAGCTCAGAGAACATTAAGCTTTACTAGAACCCCCCCCCCTCTCTCTCTCTTTTTCTCTCTCTCTCTTTTTCTCTCTCTCTCTCTCTCTCTCTCTTTTTCTCTCTCTCTCTTTTTCTCTCTCTCTCTCTCTTTTTCTCTCTAACACTGAACAGCCTGCAGACTCAAGAACAGATATCCACTTTGTGGATGTGGAGCCATATTTAGATAATGTTTCTGTGAACTCCCTGTATTTCCCTTTTTGAATGATTTACAAGGAAGTCACATCAATGAAGGGGTTTATGAAGGTCCTGTTTAAATATGTTTTGCTACTTGAATGCAAGCATTCGTTTTAACCCTGACCCTGCCCAGGCAACTTAACATGCACATGCACTAACCTGTTCATTGCTTATTTCATGTTTTATATATGCCCGGTCAAAGTTAGACAGATCCCTAAAACCCAATTTTAACCAGACAAGACATGATTTCATCAAGAGACAACAGTACATTTTCTTTGTCACAGCACTTCCAGTCAGCCAGCTAACTGTGTCTTATCAGGAGAGCTGAAAGAGCTGTTAGCTTTCTCTACTGTTTCATCAAATCAATCTTAGGTGTTGATCTGACCTGCTTTAATTCTAACTTTCTCCTCATAAGGAAGACTTTCAAAGGGCTTTGGAATTGGTCAAGTAGTTTCACCAAGCAATACCAAGAAATGAGCTACAGTTTGTCTTTGACTTCATTTGCAAAATCCGCCCCATGATCTGTCACATGATCTGAAGGCCCTCTTTTTCTCTTTTAGGAGAGCCTTTATATCAGGATTTATCCAGGGCTTGTTGTTGGAGAAACACCAGACAGTCTTGGCGGGCTTGACAGTGTTCTCCACACAGAAGTTAACATAGTCTGTAATGCAGTGAGTAAGACGGTGAATGTCCTTCCTGTTTGGATCACTCGGTTCTTCCCACACTGTTGTTTCAAAACAGTCTTTCAGAGCCTCTTCAGTCTCCTTAGACCATTTCTTCACTGTGTGGGTAACAGCTGGTTCTCTGTGTACAAGAGGTTTGTACACAGACGGGAGATGAACCAGATTAGGCAGAGTGGACAGGTTTGGCTAGAGTGGACAGGTTTGGCTAGAGTGGACAGGTTTGGCTAGAGTGGACAGGTTTGGCTAGAGTGGGAGGGCAGACTTTAGCCAATCTGCTGGGGTGAGAGCGCAGGGGGCATTGATCAGATCTTGTTTCTCTGAGACGTATGCCCATCAAAGTTTTTCTGGACAGAGCAGGTTCATTCACCGCCTCCACTCGGCTGATGGCTGAGAACTGACTGACCAGCAGAGGTCAGAAGGTTGGCCGTGGAGTACTTTTCAGAACTCTACACCAGTGAGTATAAGGAGGACCAGTCAGTGTCACAGCTGTTCTATGAGGGGCTGCCAGAGGTGTCACCTGAGCAGAATGAGGAGCTGGAGCAGGAGATCACCATGCAGGAGCTGCAGGTGGCGTTGCAGGGCATGACCACAGGGATTCAATTTTTGATAACATCTCTGTATCGATATCTTGGAGGTGTCTGGATCAGAGCACCTTTTTGGTCTCTTTTCCTTAGACCCAGAGCCTTTGATCTGGTGGAACATCAGTACCTCTGGAATACGTTTCGGGGTTTTGGTTTTATTTCGAGGGTTTAAGTGCTTTACAATGACATCGAGAGTGTACTGAAGCTCAACGGTGGTTCATGTGCCCCTTTCACTGCACAGAGGGGAATCAGGCAGGGCTGCTTGTGTGACCTGTGGTAATATAGCAAACCCGACTACGCCACCTGGGGAATTTCACCCCTGGACATATCCTATCAATCTAAACCTAAAAGGCACCTAGACACACCGGTGAGCCTGCAAAATATCCAGAGACGTGGATTGAGGTAATTAGAAAGATTTATTCATGACCCATCTATAAAATCACTCATTTATTAATGTTGTTTTAAATTAGCAAAAGACACAATAAAGAAAAAAAAACCCAAAAAGGATATAATAAAAAAAAAACAAGAGCTCCAAAGAACTGGAATACTGGCTGTGGCACCCAATTACAAGTGGCCTAGCCCTGTCTGCATTCTAAAGTCTCCAATACACAACACACACACACACCACACACACACACACACACACACAGAAGTGCAGTGCACATGAACTCACCACAGCAAGTAAGGTGCCAAACCCAGAGTAACCGGACAGGAAAGGAGCATCCAGATGTCCTATAAGAAGAAGAGACACAATTAGAATTCACAATTACTCCGACCACTGGAACCATAGGACCCCACAGCCAAAATAGTTTCTCAACAATAACAAATAATCATCATCATCATCATCATCATCAAACAATAATTCCTTCAAATTATACACACGCTAAACCAAGACCTGCTGCCAAATTACATGAAACCATAAATCAATTAAACGAAAATGTACAGCATAAAGCCATCAATTTATAACCAAATCATAGAAAAATGCAAAAATAACAAAATGAATGATTAATGATTTTCATTGTGAACAAAGCATATGACTCTTTATCTGAGTTTGATAGAACACAGTCCGTAGCGACTACACTCTGTGACCCCTGGATTTAAGCTGGATTTAAGCTGGATTTAGAACGACTTAGTAAGTTTACAACATGGAAGCATTAAAGATACAACCGTTCATTTCAGAGCGACTAGAAACAGAACGTTAGGTCAGAACCTGTGAATCCAGCTTCTCAGCGTAATGCCAGGCTGCACTGAAGATACAGAAAAATAAAAATTACACATAAAACTTATGTATAATAAAAATAATACAGATTTGTAGGCAAATGGGGAAAAAAGCAAAAGTGCTAAAATTTTTCCATCTGTCAAAAAAACTTTCGTCCATCTTAGAATAAACTTCTCCCAGTAGTATATTTAACTATTTGAAGCTCACAGCGTCCTGCATGTATCCCTCCACCATGAATGGAGTTTAAGACTGAGATCTTCTCTAAACTATCATAAACAGCGTCTCAGAATCAGACAGTGTATTTATAACATCTACTGTAAGAACTTTCTGTGAGGAGCTTTTAGAGGTGGACGTCTGGTTCCGTTCACCTCCACTGTGAACAGATTGACTGGATCTAGTACTGAGCGTCTGAACCTCACACTCAACCTCTCTGAACAAACCCGTATAGACAGTGTTCAGGTTGCTGCACTAAAATTAAAACAGAAGATAGATTTCAGTTATGAAACTCATCAGGAACATGTTAGGACCTGCTTTCCTGAGATTTTCACTATTTATCCCGACTTATTCTAACACTAACTGTTACGAAGTGGCATTACACACAGAGCTGTTTACACACTGTGAAGGGCTTTAATGTCATGATCTGCTGTTACTTAAAGAAGCAGATTTAAAGATCTCTTACACACATTACTGATGACTATGAGGGTTATAGAGCATCACACAGCAGACAGAAAGCGAAAAAATGAATATTGCTGAAAATATTGACAGAAACTGAAGGACGGTTTGAGAATTTTAGTACTGCCAGTTTACTTTACTGCCAGACTCGGATCTAACTGTGAATTGACGGAGAGTCTACTCAGAAAACAAAGAGGCTGCTAAATCAAAAATCAGCCACATCAGCACTGCCTGGAATTTGGATGACCTAGAGTCACAGGGTGCAGTCGGTTTGGACTGTGCTCTATCAAACTCAGATAGAGAGTCACATTCTACGATGAGGATGAAAATCATTAATGTCTAACTTGCTTTGAAGAATGCTCTTATATGGAAACAGTCCCTTATCACAATTCCCCTTAATTTCTCTCTTGCCTACAGCACCGTCTATAATAGAGTACAGAATAGTGCAGTAAGCAATGAAAAGTTATGATTTTAGTACAGTTTTATCAAAAAGTGTGCTCTATTCACTGTGGTGTGCTCTACACTAGTACAGCAAATGTATTTTAGCAAAACAGTACAATACACAGTGAAAAGTCTTCAATTTTTGAGAAAAAAGTACAATATACAGTGAATATTGTTTAATTTCTGACCAAATGTTGGACTAGACTATCGTTCTTTAGAAATTAGTGCACTACACAGTCAATAGTGTACTTTTTGAGAAATTAGTGCACTACACAGTGAATAGTGAATATTTTTGAGAAATTAGTGCACTACACACTGACTAGTGTACATTTTTGAGAATTAGTGCACTACACCGTGAATAGTGTACTTTTTGAAAATTAGTGCACTACACAGTGAAAGTGTACTTTTTGAAAATTGTGCACTACACAGTGAAAAGTGTAGTTTTGAAAATGAGTGCACTACACAGTGAAAAGTGTAGTTTTGAGAAATTAGTGCACTACACAGTGAAAAGTGTAGTTTTTGAAAAATGAGTGCACTACACAGTGAAAAGTGTAGTTTTTGAAAAATTTAGTGCACTACACACTACCATATAAAGGTAAAATAGTGCACTCTACTGTAAATTGTTTGAGAAACTATACACTATAGTTTCTTACGTATATTTAAGGTGGTTCTTGAGTAGAACATCTGTAGGAGAAGGTGGTTTTTTTGACTAAAACCACATCTGAGGAGAAGTTAGAATTTCATTGTACAGTGTAACTGTCTGTTCTGCTGTACACATGACAATAAAACTCTTGAATCTTGAAAAGAACATCTGTAGGAGAAGGTGATTCTTGAGTTAGAAGGATGTTCGGAGGAGAAGGTGGTTCTTGATTAAATGTATGTATGTATCACAGCCTCAGTACTTTGTTGAAGCATCTTTGGCAGCAATTACAGCCTCACGTCTTTTTGAGTATGATGCTACGAACTTGGCACACCTATTTTTTTTTGCCAAACCTCTCAAGCTCCATCAGGTTGGATGGGGGAGTGTTGATGCACAGCCATTTTCAGATCTATCCAGAGATGAATCACGTTCAAATCTGGGCTCTGACTGGGCCACTCAAGAACATGTGTTTAGGATCGTTGTCCTGTTGGAAGATGAACCTTCGCCCCAGTCTGAGGTCTAGAGGGCTCTGGAGCAGGTTTTCTTCAAGGATGTCTCTGTACACTGTTGTCTTTATCCTTCCACAGACCCTGACTAGTCTCCCAGTTCCTGCTGCCAGAAAACAACCCTACAGGATGATGCTGCCACCACCATGCTTCACTGTAGTGGTGGTATTGGCCAGGTGATGAGCAGTGCCTGGTTTCCTGCAAACATGCATTCAGGCCCAAGAGTTCAATCTGAGAAACGATGAGGCTAAAGTTCCAAAGCGCAACGATATTTACTCTACTCTCCCTCTCCTCTCTTTTAAACTTGATCCCCACGCCTCTGTTCTTTTCTCCAGACAAAGAAAATAATCCATAAACAGCCAAAGTCACAATGTTTCTACTAGCAAGACCTGCCAATTGTAGAAATTAGCTAGCTAAGCTAATGCTAGCTAATGTTACAGAAAACCACTAAGTGTTAAAGTTATGTGTGCTTGAAGACAGAGTCACTATTAAATTAAAACCAATAGTAACTTTTGCTAGCTGCCTACCTACCAAGATTTGCAGGTAGCTAAGGTGGCTCTCCTTCTCAATACAGTGAGTTAAAATATAAAATATGCTGAGTTAAAATATAAAATACAGTGAGTTAAAATATAAAATATGCTGAGTAAAAATATAAAATACAGTGAGTTAACATTTAAAATATGCTGAGTTAAAATATAAATATGCTGAGTTAAAATATAAAATATGGGGAATTAAGTCCTGAAATAATAATTTTGGTCTTTTATCAAGACTAAATAAAGATTATAAAAGCAGCACCTACATTATAGATGTACTTCTACACACTGAGTGCAGTTACAGATTGGGGTAGACCAGAGAGACTCTGCAAATCACCAACACTTACAAAGTGTAAACTAAACCAGAGAAACTGTTTAATTTCCAGTTTGAACAGTTTTAGTCTACATTAAAATTAAAATATACACACACATGAGATGTTACTGATCACATGAGGTTTGTTTACTGATCAGTGCTGAACTAGATTCTCCCTGGACTCTCACAATAGCTCAGTTCAGTGAGGAACATCACATCTCAGAGTTCATCTTCATGAATTTATCCTCTGCTGGCTAGTATGTCTGAATACTCAGTAGTAAATCAGTAGGTTAGCGTGGCTGGTATGTCTGAATACTCAGTAGTCAATCAGTAGGTTAGCGTGACTAGTATGTCTGAATACTCAGTAGTAAATCAGTAGGCGAGTGTAGCTAGTATGTCTGAATACTCAGTAGTAAATCAGTAGGTGAGCGTGGCTAGTATGTCTGAATACTCAGTAGTAAATCAGTAGGTGAGTGTAGCTAGTATGTCTGAATACTCAGTAGTAAATCAGTAGGCGAGCGCGGCTAGTATGTCTGAATACTCAGTAGTAAATCAGTAGGTTAGCGTGGCTGGTATGTCTGAATACTCAGTGGTCAATCAGTAGGTTAGCGTGACTAGTATGTCTGAATACTCAGTAGTAAATCAGTAGGCGAGCGCGGCTAGTATGTCTGAATACTCAGTAGTAAATCAGTAGGTTAGCGTGGCTGGTATGTCTGAATACTCAGTAGTCAATCAGTAGGTTAGCGTGGCTGGTATGTCTGAATACTCAGTAGTAAATCAGTAGGTGAGCGTGGCTAGTATGTCTGAATACTCAGTAGTAAATCAGTAGGTGAGTGTAGCTAGTATGTCTGAATACTCAGTAGTATTGAGTAGTAGGTGAACAGTACCTGGATGACCTCCTGAATCAGCAGATATGTGTATGTAGGTGAACACAGCACACTGTGTATCCCATGATTCACCTGGAGTCGTGGATGAATTCAGAGTGGAGTAAATAAACGGTGTAAAGCTAATCGTGGGTTGTGTGTACGTAGCTACGGTTACTGAACTGCCGCTACAGGAGTTAGCGCTACTGCTGAGATAAACACTGACTTTTAAATGAATAGCAGGACTTTTACGCTGGTGGTCTGACGTCTTTCATCACAGGACGCTGGAAGATGTGTGTAGCTACAAAACTCTCCTACTGAAACTGTCTACTAGTCTGCTGCTCCCAGCAGTACGTACTGACTCTAATCCAGTACCTACTGACTAGTAGGCCATTTCAGACGCACCCATTCAGTCCACGTCTTACACAGTTCCACCAGAAACAGCAGCGCCCCCTAGCGGCAGCCTGTTCGCTGGTTTGCCTCCTTTGTGAATGGAGCGCTGCGTTTGTGTGGCTCTGGTTCAAAAAATGAATACAAATATGTCACTGAAACAGATTCACAAATGCAGATTCAACACATCGGTAAATAAATATCAAATGAGACTTTTATGAAATATGCAGTGAAAATATGGATGTTCATTTTCACATTGAATTATAATACAGTCACGAAAACCAAAAGTAACGAACAGAATTTGTGACGAATGGTGAGACGGACTGGGACATATTTATTTGTGAATAGTGAAACTCATTTTATGTGTGTGCAACTGCTGAATTATCTTTAATACTTGTCAGCAGTTTTAGTCCCTTATCACTTGGTCTTTTAGTTTAAAAGCAGCAGCCCGCGTGTAGCCGTCTTCACAATCTCCCCATAGACGAACGGTACGGGCAGGACTTTTATTTTGTCAGCAGGAATCGGGCTGATCTTGGTTTCACGCTACTTCTCGCGTGACTAGAATAAAGTAGCGTTGGGCCTCACGGCGGCAAACATGAGTTCGGGTCAGGAGAGTTAGCTCTGTGGTGGACATGGATATTCTTGTGTGTTTGTGTGTTCTTTCTGTGTTTCTGTCCATGGTTTAGGGTCCAGTCCGGGATTCCTGTCTGCTCCAATCCAGAATCCTACTCCATTCCATAGTTTGGCTCCTTCTGCCGTTTAAAAGGGGCGCCAACTGCTCAATCCCACGTGACTATCCTCTTTGTGATTGTGACTTGTTGTGTACTCTGTTTTCTTTGTTTGTTACCGAGCTTGCTAGTTCTTGATGTGTGTACGGTGTGTACGGTCTCCCAGTGTCTGTGTGGAGTGTGTATGGTCTCCCAGTGTCTGTGTGGAGTCTGTACGGTCTCTCAGTGTCTGTGTGGAGTCTGTACGGTCTCCCAGTGTCTGTGTGGAGTGTGTATGGTCTCTCAGTGTCTGTGTGGAGTGTGTACGGTCTCCCAGTGTCGGTATGGAGTGTGTACGGTCTCCCAGTGTCTGTGTAGAGTGTGTACGGTCTCCCAGTGTCTGTGTAGAGTGTGTATGGTCTCCCAGTGTCTGTGTGGACTTTGCTACTAACAGATCCTAGAAATATAAATACACAGGACACACACATAACAGTAGATAAATTCATAATATATAGTATTATAAGTATATTAAATTAGTATATATTGCTGTATATCATCACTGTACAAAGAAAGGCAAGTAGTTCCTCCATGGCTACTTAACAGAAGAGGACAAAAACGTTACTTTCAATGTAAGTCAGTGGAGCCAGAACTAATTCTAAGTGATTTTGGAGCATTTCTATTGGTCCATTCATTATGAAACTTTCACACAATGTAAATGGAAACTGTGTTGTTTAAATGGTGTAGAGAAATAAACACTAACAAAATGGAGAGATGTGTTTTTTATAGACATTGACATGATAAATTAAAAGCTCCCTCACAGAATGTTATTACAGTAAATGGTTATAAATACACTGTCTGCTGATTGAGATGCTGTTTATTATAGTTTAAAGATAAAGTTAATGTCTAAAACATTTTAAAACCTCTTATATTTGCACCTGTTCACAGCAACAGGATACATGCAGGGAAAAGTAGTCCCCAGATCTTCCACTACATAATTATTATAAAATAAATTCAAATAAGAACTTAGAAGACATGTTCACGCTGGTGTTGTACTGTGAGCTACGGTATAACTCAAGACAAGCACCTCATGTATGAACAGACAAACAAAACCTGCTTTTAAAGTGTACTTGTGTGCTTATACTGCCCCCTTGTGGAGACATTATCCTTTTAGGACTTTTTGTGTGGGAGACAATATCAGCTGCTTTTGTCTGCAACTGCTCTATTGTTCTGTCTCATAATTAAAAATATATATATTAAAACTGTCTCCTGTCTTAAACTCTGCTGATATGAGAGGAGCTCTCTTCATGCCTGTGACACATGGAAGTCTGTACAGTCTGTATAATGTATTATAAATGATTGGTGGTCTGTTCAGGATCATTCCAGCTCTGCAGCTAGTGAGCACTGGGATAGGCTCCACCACCGCCAGCCCTCCAAGCTGTGACCCAGGAGGATAAACGGTTTAGAAGAAGAATGAAAGTTTTATACATGACTGATAATGTAATGCACAACATATTAGCACGGCTAAAGTGGTATGAATGGCATCTCGCTCGTGTCATGCTCTATTTCTAAGACTTTGTTCTCTAACACTTCCTCTCTGAGGGATTGTGTTCTCCTTTTAGGATCTCTTCCAGGATCTGTAAGGACTATTCTGAGGGTTTCTCGATGACTCGCACAGACAGTCAAGTCAAGTGGGTTTTATTGTCATTTCAACTACATACAGAGTACACAGTGAAACGAAACAAACGTTCCTCCAGGACCATGGAGCACCACAGACAGTGCATACAAGACACAAGGGCAACACAAACAAACAAGTACGGACAGACAACACAACACAGTACAGACAGAACACAACACAGTACAGACACAACACAACACAGTACAGACACAACACAACACAGTACAGACACAACACAACACAGTACAGACAGAGAATAATAAATAATTGCCGGTAGTGTGCAAATTGTGCAATGTGTAATAAATAGAGTCCAGTGAGGTAGTAGAGTTATTAGTGCAATGCTTTGTGCAAAAATGCTTCCCTTTTTTATCTGGAGTAAATGGAGAGATTGAGAGAGAGCAGAGAGAGAGAGAGAGCAGAGAGAGAGAGAGAGTAGAGAGAGAGAGAGAGTAGAGAGAGAGAGAGTAGAGAGAGAGGGGAGAGTGTACATGTACCAGAAGATATCAGTTCAGACGTTGAGTTGTGTTGAGAAGTATGCTGTGTCTGTATGGATGCTGTGGTACCTTCTTCCTGATGGCAGGTGGGAGAACAGTCTGTGTGAAGGGTGGGTGGGGTCATCCACAATGCTGGTTGCTTTGCGGATGCAGCAGGTGGAGTAAATGTCCAAGACAGAGGGGAGAGAGACTCCGATGATCCTCTCAGCTGTCCTCACAACGGGCCTTTCTCAGCATCCGGAGGAAGTAGAGACGCTGCTGGGCTTTCTTGGCTGTAGAGCTGGTGTTCAGGGACCAGGTGAGGTTCTCTGCTAGGTGGACACCAAGGAACTTGGTGCTCTTAACGATCTCCACAGAGGAGCCGTTGATGTTAAGCGGAGAGTGGACCGGTCTTGATTTCCTGAAGTTAACAACCATTTCCTTGGTCTTCTCTACATTCCAGTGAAGGTTGTTGAGTGTACACCAGTCTGTCAGCTGCTGTACCTCCTCCCTGTATGCTGACTCGTCGCCTTTGCTGATGAGACCCAGCACAGTTGTATCATCGGCGAACTTTATGATGCTGTTAGAACTGTGTTTCGCAACACAGTCATGAGTCAGCAGGGTGAACAACAGAGGACTCAGTACACTGCCCTGGGGTGCCCCAGTGTTCATGGTGATGGTGCTGGAGCTGCTGTTCCCGAACCGGACTAACTGGGGCCTGACAGGACTTAGATCCTGGATATCCAAGGGCTGTACCACATGTCATTCCATTGAAAAGCTGATCTCTGGTGTCACTGGGGCTTACCACAGGGCTACATCTACAGGTCGTGTTTCATCTCACCAAGAGTACCTGCTCCAGCTGCCTTTCCAAGAGCCACCTTGACACCCAAGATCTCCCCAAGCCTGGGTCTCCAGACCCGGCTTCCAGGTTTCAGTTTCTGTTTTGTGTTGCAGTAAAAAGCCTGCACGTGGATCTAACTCTCTCCTGGTAGTGATTAATTACAATATTAATGTATTGATAATCATTTAGTGTTGATGAAATGTTGCATTTCTGGAAACTGATATGGTCTACTCTGTTGTTGCTGAAGTATTTACATGTCCTGACTGCTTGGTTAAAATTGGTCCACCATCCAAAAATACCCAGCCATGAACGACTCTGTGGTCAGAAACTGACCAATGATGAAGAGCTAAATAATGAACTCTAACTGTATATCAACAGATGAGCTACACTATCAGAGTCATTGTACATATCATTGCTTATTATTAAACATTATTAAAGTTGATTAAAGATATTTTTTGATAACTACATCTGTGAAAGCAGATATTACTATATTAATATCTGGAGTAAAGAAGTTATCCAATAATCTCATTTAGATTTCAGGTGTCATCCCTTAGCTATCTATATCTGACTGATGTTCAGTAAAGCATCAACTCGCTGGAAACATATCTGCTGGTGATGCCTTCACCAGCTCACCAAGTACTTATACTAACTCCAAAGTCCTGCAGTACAGTACAGTGTAGATCAGGACATACAGAGTGAAGCCTGTTACCTTACTTTTAAGCCACCTGTACCTGTAGACTCAACTGTGCTTAATGTATTATTATTTTTAGGAATTAATATTATTTTATTTCTCTATTACTAAATAATCCATTAGTGAAATCTGTACTGCTTCCAGGGTTTACAGCTTCATTACAGTTTGTCAGGTTGCTGCACTCCTGAATCCTGCATATTACTACAAATGAAGTCCATGTAACATTTTTAATCCTTAATAAAACTAAACGCTAATAACTTAATATTCAGTATTTTATCATGAAGTGTCTTAAAACATAACTCGTATCAGGGCAGGACGTGACAGTATTACTCTGCTCAGTTACTAATTAGTACATTTCAGTAACTATATTATCTCATCCTAATTACTATATCAATTAATTTCAGTTACTATATTAAATCATCTTAATATGTTAGTTAATCTTATTGTATGAGTTCTTATCAGTTACTATATTAGTAAATTTCAGTAACTATATTATTTAATCTTAATTACCACAGTTAATTTTAGCGACTATATATATATATATATATATATATATATATATATATATATATATGGATCTGGTAATACTTTACTGTGTGTGTTTACAGTGTAACTAGATCTGGTAAAATTTTACTGTGTGTGTTTACAGTGTAACTGGATCTGGTTATACTTTACTGTGTGTTTACAGCTTAACTGGATCTAGTTATACTTTACTGTGTGTGTTTACAGTCTAACTGGATCTGGTTATACTTTACTGTGTGTTTACAGTGTAACTGGATCTAGTTATACTTTACTGTGTGTGTTTACAGTCTAACTGGATCTGGTAATACTTTACTGTGTGTGTTTACAGTCTAACTGGATCTGGTTATACTTTACTGTGTGTGTTTACAGTGTAACTGGATCTGGAAATACTTTACTGTGTGTTTACAGTCTAACTAGATCTAGTAATACTTTACTGTGTGTGTTTACAGTGTAACTGGATCTGGTAATACTTTACTGTGTGTGTTTACAGTCTAACTGGATCTGGTTATACTTTACTGTGTGTGTTTACAGTGTAACTGGATCTGGTTATACTTTACTGTGTGTGTTTACAGTGTAACTGGATCTGGTTATACTTTACTGTGTGTGTTTACAGTCTAACTGGATCTGGTAATACTTTACTGTTTGTGTTTACAGTGTAACTGGATCTGGTTATACTTTACTGTGTGTGTTTACAGTGTAACTGGATCTGGTAACACTTTACTGTGTGTGTTTACAGTCTAACTGGATCTAGTTATACTGTACTGTGTGTGTTTACAGTCTAACTGGATCTGGTTATACTTTACTGTGTGTGTTTACAGTGTAACTGGATCTGGTAATACTTCACTGTGTGTGTTTACAGTATAACTAGATCTGGTAATACTTTACTGTGTGTGTTTACAGTGTAACTGGATCTGGTAATACTTTACTGTGCGTTGTTTACAGTGTAACTGGATCTGGTTATACTTTACTGTGTGTGTTTACAGTGTAACTGGATCTGGTTATACTTTACTGTGTGTGTGTTTACAGTGTAACTGGATCTGGTTATACTTTACTGTGTGTGTTTACAGTGTAACTGGATCTGGTTATACTTTACTGTGTGTGTTTACAGTGTAACTGGATCTGGTTATACTTTACTGTGTGTGTTTGCAGCGTAACTGGATCTGGTAATACTTTACTTTGTGTTTACAGTGTAACTGGATCTGGTAATACTTTACTGTGTGTGGTTACAGTCTAACTAGATCTGGTAATACTTTACTGTGTGTGTTTACAGTATAACTAGATCTGGTAATACTTTACTGTGTGTGTTTACAGTGTAACTGGATCTGGTTATACTTTACTGTGTGTGTTTACAGTCTAACTAGATCTGGTAATATTTTACTGTGTGTGTTTACAGTGTAACTGGATCTGGTAATACTTTACTGTGTGTGTTTACAGTCTAACTAGATCTAGTAATACTTTACTGTGTGTGTTTACCGTGTAACTGGATCTGGTTATACTTTACTGTGTGTGTTTACAGTGTAACTGGATCTGGTAATACTTTACTGTGTGTGTTTACAGTGTAACTGGATCTGGTTATACTTTACTATGTGTGTTTACAGTGTAACTGGATCTGGTTATACTTTACTGTGTGTGTTTACAGTGTAACTGGATCTGGTTATATTTTACTGTGTGTGTTTACAGTCTAACTGGATCTGGTAATACTTTACTGTTTGTGTTTACAGTGTAACTGGATCTGGTTATACTTTACTGTGTGTGTTTACAGTGTAACTGGATCTGGTAATATTTTACTGTGTGTGTTTACAGTCTAACTGGATCTAGTTATACTGTACTGTGTGTGTTTACAGTCTAACTGGATCTGGTTATACTTTACTGTGTGTGTTTACAGTGTAACTGGATCTGGTAATACTTCACTGTGTGTGTTTACAGTATAACTAGATCTGGTAATACTTTACTGTGTGTGTTTACAGTGTAACTGGATCTGGTAATACTTTACTGTGCGTGTTTACAGTGTAACTGGATCTGGTTATACTTTACTGTGTGTGTTTACAGTGTAACTGGATCTGGTTATACTTTACTGTGTGTGTTTACAGTGTAACTGGATCTGGTTATACTTTACTGTGTGTGTTTGCAGCGTAACTGGATCTGGTAATACTTTACTTTGTGTTTACAGTGTAACTGGATCTGGTAATACTTTACTGTGTGTGGTTACAGTCTAACTAGATCTGGTAATACTTTACTGTGTGTGTTTACAGTATAACTAGATCTGGTAATACTTTACTGTGTGTGTTTACAGTGTAACTGGATCTGGTTATACTTTACTGTGTGTGTTTACAGTCTAACTAGATCTGGTAATATTTTACTGTGTGTGTTTACAGTGTAACTGGATCTGGTAATACTTTACTGTGTGTGTTTACAGTCTAACTAGATCTAGTAATACTTTACTGTGTGTGTTTACCGTGTAACTGGATCTGGTTATACTTTACTGTGTGTGTTTACAGTGTAACTGGATCTGGTAATACTTTTACTGTGTGTGTTTACAGTGTAACTGGATCTGGTTATACTTTACTATGTGTGTTTACAGTGTAACTGGATCTGGTTATACTTTACTGTGTGTGTTTACAGTGTAACTGGATCTGGTTATATTTTACTGTGTGTGTTTGCAGCGTAACTGGATCTGGTAATACTTTACTTTGTGTTTACAGTGTAACTGGATCTGGTTATACTTTACTGTGTGTGTTTGCAGCGTAACTGGATCTGGTAATACTTTACTTTGTGTTTACAGTGTAACTGGATCTGGTAATACTTTACTGTGTGTGGTTACAGTCTAACTAGATCTGGTAATACTTTACTGTGTGTGTTTACAGTATAACTAGATCTGGTAATACTTTACTGTGTGTGTTTACAGTGTAACTGGATCTGGTTATACTTTACTGTGTGTGTTTACAGTCTAACTAGATCTGGTAATATTTTACTGTGTGTGTTTACAGTGTAACTGGATCTGGTAATACTTTACTGTGTGTGTTTACAGTCTAACTAGATCTAGTAATACTTTACTGTGTGTGTTTACCGTGTAACTGGATCTGGTTATACTTTACTGTGTGTGTTTACAGTGTAACTGGATCTGGTAATACTTTACTGTGTGTGTTTACAGTGTAACTGGATCTGGTTATACTTTACTATGTGTGTTTACAGTGTAACTGGATCTGGTTATACTTTACTGTGTGTGTTTACAGTGTAACTGGATCTGGTTATATTTTACTGTGTGTGTTTACAGTCTAACTGGATCTGGTAATACTTTACTGTTTGTGTTTACAGTGTAACTGGATCTGGTTATACTTTACTGTGTGTGTTTACAGTGTAACTGGATCTGGTAATATTTTACTGTGTGTGTTTACAGTCTAACTGGATCTAGTTATACTGTACTGTGTGTGTTTACAGTCTAACTGGATCTGGTTATACTTTACTGTGTGTGTTTACAGTGTAACTGGATCTGGTAATACTTCACTGTGTGTGTTTACAGTATAACTAGATCTGGTAATACTTTACTGTGTGTGTTTACAGTGTAACTGGATCTGGTAATACTTTACTGTGCGTGTTTACAGTGTAACTGGATCTGGTTATACTTTACTGTGTGTGTTTACAGTGTAACTGGATCTGGTTATACTTTACTGTGTGTGTTTACAGTGTAACTGGATCTGGTTATACTTTACTGTGTGTGTTTGCAGCGTAACTGGATCTGGTAATACTTTACTTTGTGTTTACAGTGTAACTGGATCTGGTAATACTTTACTGTGTGTGGTTACAGTCTAACTAGATCTGGTAATACTTTACTGTGTGTGTTTACAGTATAACTAGATCTGGTAATACTTTACTGTGTGTGTTTACAGTGTAACTGGATCTGGTTATACTTTACTGTGTGTGTTTACAGTCTAACTAGATCTGGTAATATTTTACTGTGTGTGTTTACAGTGTAACTGGATCTGGTAATACTTTACTGTGTGTGTTTACAGTCTAACTAGATCTAGTAATACTTTACTGTGTGTGTTTACCGTGTAACTGGATCTGGTTATACTTTACTGTGTGTGTTTACAGTGTAACTGGATCTGGTAATACTTTACTGTGTGTGTTTACAGTGTAACTGGATCTGGTTATACTTTACTATGTGTGTTTACAGTGTAACTGGATCTGGTTATACTTTACTGTGTGTGTTTACAGTGTAACTGGATCTGGTTATATTTTACTGTGTGTGTTTACAGTCTAACTGGATCTGGTAATACTTTACTGTTTGTGTTTACAGTGTAACTGGATCTGGTTATACTTTACTGTGTGTGTTTACAGTGTAACTGGATCTGGTAATATTTTACTGTGTGTGTTTACAGTCTAACTGGATCTAGTTATACTGTACTGTGTGTGTTTACAGTCTAACTGGATCTGGTTATACTTTACTGTGTGTGTTTACAGTGTAACTGGATCTGGTAATACTTCACTGTGTGTGTTTACAGTATAACTAGATCTGGTAATACTTTACTGTGTGTGTTTACAGTGTAACTGGATCTGGTAATACTTTACTGTGCGTGTTTACAGTGTAACTGGATCTGGTTATACTTTACTGTGTGTGTTTACAGTGTAACTGGATCTGGTTATACTTTACTGTGTGTGTGTTTACAGTGTAACTGGATCTGGTTATACTTTACTGTGTGTGTTTACAGTGTAACTGGATCTGGTTATACTTTACTGTGTGTGTTTACAGTGTAACTGGATCTGGTTATACTTTACTGTGTGTGTTTGCAGCGTAACTGGATCTGGTAATACTTTACTTTGTGTTTACAGTGTAACTGGATCTGGTAATACTTTACTGTGTGTGTTTACAGTCTAACTAGATCTGGTAATACTTTACTGTGTGTGTTTACAGTATAACTAGATCTGGTAATACTTTACTGTGTGTGTTTACAGTGTAACTGGATCTGGTTATACTTTACTGTGTGTGTTTACAGTCTAACTAGATCTGGTAATATTTTACTGTGTGTGTTTACAGTGTAACTGGATCTGGTAATACTTTACTGTGTGTTTACAGTCTAACTAGATCTAGTAATACTTTACTGTGTGTGTTTACCGTGTAACTGGATCTGGTTATACTTTACTGTGTGTGTTTACAGTGTAACTGGATCTGGTAATACTTTACTGTGTGTGTTTACAGTGTAACTGGATCTGGTTATACTTTACTATGTGTGTTTACAGTGTAACTGGATCTGGTTATACTTTACTGTGTGTGTTTACAGTGTAACTGGATCTGGTTATATTTTACTGTGTGTGTTTACAGTCTAACTGGATCTGGTAATACTTTACTGTTTGTGTTTTACAGTGTAACTGGATCTGGTTATACTTTACTGTGTGTGTTTACAGTGTAACTGGATCTGGTAATATTTTACTGTGTGTGTTTACAGTCTAACTGGATCTAGTTATACTGTACTGTGTGTGTTTACAGTCTAACTGGATCTGGTTATACTTTACTGTGTGTGTTTACAGTGTAACTGGATCTGGTAATACTTCACTGTGTGTGTTTACAGTATAACTAGATCTGGTAATACTTTACTGTGTGTGTTTACAGTGTAACTGGATCTGGTAATACTTTACTGTGCGTGTTTACAGTGTAACTGGATCTGGTTATACTTTACTGTGTGTGTTTACAGTGTAACTTGATCTGGTTATACTTTACTGTGTGTGTTTACAGTGTAACTGGATCTGGTTATACTTTACTGTGTGTGTTTACAGTCTAACTGGATCTGGTTATACTTTACTGTGTGTGTTTACAGTCTAACTAGATGTGGTAATACTTTACTGTGTGTGTTTACAGTATAACTAGATCTGGTAATACTTTACTGTGTGTGTTTACAGTGTAACTGGATCTGGTTATACTTTACTGTGTGTGTTTACAGTCTAACTAGATCTGGTAATATTTTACTGTGTGTGTTTACAGTGTAACTGGATCTGGTAATACTTTACTGTGTGTTTACAGTCTAACTAGATCTAGTAATACTTTACTGTGTGTGTTTACCGTGTAACTGGATCTGGTTATACTTTACTGTGTGTGTTTACAGTGTAACTGGATCTGGTAATACTTTACTGTGTGTGTTTACAGTGTAACTGGATCTGGTTATACTTTACTGTGTTTTTACAGTCTAACTGGATCTGGTTATATTTTACTGTGTGTGTTTACAGTGTAACTGGATCTGGTTATACTTTACTGTGTGTGTTTACAGTCTAACTGGATCTGGTTATACTTTACTGTGTGTGTTTACAGTGTAACTGGATCTGGTAATACTTTACTGTGTGTGTTTACAGTGTAACTGGATCTGGTTATACTTTACTGTGTGTGTTTACAGTGTAACTGGATCTGGTAATACTTTACTGTGTGTGTTTACAGTCTAACTGGATCTAGTTATACTTTACTGTGTGTGTTTACAGTCTAACTGGATCTGGTAATACTTTACTGTGTGAGTTTATAGTATAACTAGATCTGGTAATACTTTATTGTGTGTGTTTACAGTGTAACTGGATCTGGTAATACTTTACTGTGTGTGTTTACAGTGTAACTGCATCTGGTTATACTTTACTGTGTGTGTTTACAGTCTAACTAGATCTGGTAATACTTTACTGTGTGTGTTTACAGTCTAACTAGATCTGGTAATACTTTACTGTGTGTGTTTGCAGCATAACTAGATCTGGTAATACTTTACTTTGTGTTTACAGTGTAACTGGATCTGGTTATACTTTACTGTGTGTGTTTACAGTCTAACTGGATCTGGTAATACTTTACTGTGTGTGTTTACAGTCTAACTAGATCTGGTAATACTTTACTGTGTGTGTTTACAGTGTAACTGGATCTGGTAATACTTTACTGTGTGTATTTACAGTGTAACTGGATCTGGTTATACTTTACTGTGTGTGTATACAGTGTAACTGGATCTGGTTATACTTTACTGTGTGTGTATACAGTGTAACTGGATCTAGTAATATTTTACTGTGTGACTCTAAAGTGTTAAATATTGTTATTTTATGGTGTTAAATGTTTGTAAATAGAATAATATTAATGTCTCTTTTTGAACATAATGTGTATGAATTTCCACAGTTTCCTTCAAGAAACAGCCGATGTTCAAGTTCTACTGATAAACAGAGAATCTAAGTTTTATTATTGTTTTGATTTGTGATCTTTATCATATACTGTTATTATTTAAAAGGTCACATAATTTCATATAACAATTAACTTGTGTTAACGTAATTGGTTGGTATGTAGACAAATTTGTAGACCTAACAGACCTAATTAGAGATCACCAACTTGAGTTTCAGGTGAGAAACTTCAGTTGACAGTACATCAAACAACAGCTGCCAGCATGTCCAATTCCATCAACAACACTGAGTTATTTATATTCAGTATTCAGAGGATGCAGCTGCAGTTCATTCAGAGGTCAGTGTCCTGCATGTATCATTTAAAGAAGTGCTGAACTGATCTTTTCAATTAGAGAACCCTGAACTGAGTTCAGAAAGAAAATAGTTTGAAGTCTTCTGAAAATCACTCAGGGAACCAAAGCAGAGGAGAATGAATGAAGATCAACTCTGAGATGTTGAAGTTCCTCACTGAACTGAGCAACTGTCAGAATCTAGCTCAGCACTGATCAGTAAACAAACCTCATGTGATCAGTAACATCTGATGTGTGTGTATATTTTAATTTTAATGTAGACTAAAACTGTTCAAACTGGAAATTAAACAGTTTCTCTGGTTTAGTTTACACTTTGTAAGTGATTTGCAGAGTCTCTCTGCTCTACCCCAATCTGTAACTGCACTCAGTGTGTAGAAGTATATGTATAATGCAGGTGGTGCTTTTCCTGGAGGTAAAATTTTATGATTGTTTGTGCATTGATGGTGAAGGACCATAAATTATTATTTCAGGACTTCATTCACCATATTTTATATTTCAACTCACAGTGTTTTCTTTTTTTAACTTGTCACATTTTATTTTTTATCTCATATTTTAACTCATCATATTTTATATTTTAATTATTCATATTTTAACTCATCATATCTTATGTTTTATTTCATCATATTTTATATTTTAACTCACCATATTTTAACTTATTCTATTTCATATTTTAAGTCACGGTATTTTATAGTGTAACATATTATATTTTATACTTTAACTCACCATATTTTTTATAGAAGTAACTGTATTTTAGTGTTTACTGTACACAGGTAGGTAAACCTCACTCACTGTAATTATGAATATGTCGTTTGAAAATCTGCCACTTTTATTTAACTGTGTTAAAACATTTTCTACAATTTTTATTTGTTTGCTGCGTTTTTCACTGCAGTGGACTCCAGACCAGAGTTCTTCTATTTCAGGAAGAGTTACTCCATTCACAGGTTTGATGAACCTCTATGTAAACGGTTAACTGTTGTTTCAAGCTGTGAGAGCCCTTCCTTCCTTACCTACCTTAGCACAGAGAAGGCTCAGAACCTGCTGCTGGACTGTCGTTTGGTTAATCTGCCTCGTTAAATATCCTCGTAGGATCTGAATGTTTGATCTGTGCACAACATATACAGGCTATTCTACTGAATTAGATCAAACTGCAGTTAAAGTACAGTTAAGTATTAATCCTTTAGATATCTACTAGGATTAAGTTCTGATGCATTTAAAACAATTTCTTGAACACTTTGAAGTAAATGTGTCCCAAAGCCTGAAAATCAGTGTGGAACAAAAAGCCCTCAAAACATCTGGAGAACTATCAGAAGGTTAGGACTCTGCAAGATGTTCTGAATTCCAGCTATAGGACTAAACCATGAAGAACGTTAGCTTGAATGAAAAGAATGTTCCATGAATGTCCTCTAAACACCTTTTGGGACACACATGCTTACCTACATATATCAAATAATAACTTTATAATAGTTATAGTTTATCAGTGTGTGATTGATAATGTGTTATAGATGGTGTTTCTATTATTTTTAATAATAATAATAACAACAATAATAATAATAATAATACTTTCTCAGGACCTGATTCAGTAAATAGTGAATTAAAGTGTGAACTGTAATTCAGAACTGCACTGCTGTTATTTCACTCCTGGTTCTGTGACTATTTCAAAATGTCTAAATTAGTATGAAACAAATATAAACAAATAAACAAACATCCATAACTACTTCACAGCTAGATCCGAGTCTGGCAGTAAAGTAAACTGGCAGTACTAAATTTCCTAAACTGTCCTTCTGTTTCTGCCAATATTTTCAGCACTGTTTAGGCTTTCTGTCCGCTGTGTGATGCTCTATAACCCTCGTAGTCATCAGTAATGTGTGTAAAAGACCTTTAAATCTGCTTCTTTTAACCATGATGTGGTCAAATGTCTGTGTAGAGCATCAGTGTGACGTTATTGCAGGCAGTAACAGCAGATCATGACATTAAAGCCCTTCACAGTGGTGTAAACAGCTCTGTGTGTAATGCCACTTCATAACAGTTAGTGTTAGAATAAGTCGGGATAAATAGTGAAAATCTCAGGAAAGCAGGTCCTAACATGTTCCTGATGAGTTTCATAACTGAGTTGTATCTTTTCTATGTTCTGATCAGTGCAAAAACATGAACA
Organism: Megaleporinus macrocephalus; assembly: GCA_021613375.1. Classification (NCBI taxonomy): domain Eukaryota; kingdom Metazoa; phylum Chordata; class Actinopteri; order Characiformes; family Anostomidae; genus Megaleporinus; species Megaleporinus macrocephalus. The sequence continues at coordinate 38,840,420 of CM038725.1, forward strand.
CTATAAGAGCGCTTCGGTGTCAAACTCTCGGTTCTAGATACAGTAAGATCTGTTCACAGTGGAGGTGAATGGAACCAGACGTCCACCTCTAAAAGCTCCTCACAGAAAGTTCTTACAGTAGATGTTATAAATACACTGTCTGATTCTGAGACGCTGTTTATGATAGTTTAGAGAAGATCTCAGTCTTAAACTCCATTCATGGTGGAGGGATACATGCAGGACGCTGTGAGGTTCAAATTTAATTTATTTAAAGTTTTTTTTTGACAGATGAAAAGATATCTGTATTATTTTTGTATGAAGTTTTATGTGTAATTTTTATTTTTCTGTATCTTCAGTGCAGCCTGGCATTACGCTGAGAAGCTGGATTCACAGGTTCTGACGTAACGTTCTGTTTCTAATCGCTCTGAAATGAACGGTTGTATCTTTAATGCTTCCATGTTGTAAACTTACTACGTCGTTCCTAAATCCAGCTTCACGGCCCTTCTGCCGGGCTCGGACCTAACTGTGAACTGACGGAGAGTCTACTCAGAAAAGAAAGAGGCTTTCTAAGCTTAAAATATCAGCCACATCAACACTGCCTGGAGTTTGGACGACCTTGAGAGTCACAGGGTGTAGTCGCTATGGACTGTGTTCTATCAAACTTAGATAAAGAGTCACACTGTGTGTTCACAATGAAAATCATTAATCTCTAGACTGCTATGAGGAATACTGTTATATGGAAAGAGTCCGTTATCACAGTTCCCTTTAAAATCACTGTTGCTTACAGTGAATGGAGCTAGTTGTGGACACAGAGTCTAAAGAATGTTTATTGCTGAAGAAGCCCTACAGCAGCACACAGTGCCAGACTCAGACTTACCTGACTCATTAACCTGGCTTAAAATTACCTGACTAATTTACCCAACAAAGACAGGACCAAATCTCACTTGCCTGGCCCAGACTCACCTGATCAATTTTTAACTGACTCAAAATCAGTCAATCTTTTTTCAAATCAGATAATAAACAATACACTGCTTTTCTAATCTACTCATCACTGCTTGTAAAACACCCTCCCAGTTGTTTTGCACCACGCTCTGGTCACCTCAAAACACCCCAAGAGATTTAAAAGCCCCCTTGGACCATATCAGCGCCCCTGGCAAAGCCAGCTCTCCTCCCCTCCAGTCCCCAAAAATCAAACCCAGACTTTTGCCCCTGTTAACTCTCGCAGGTGATATGCAGACTCCACTGAGGTTCCTCCTGAGACGTAAAACATCCCTGATAGCGAGCAGCCCTGCCTGATTCCCCTGAACCACCGTCAAGCTTCACTACACTCTCAATGTCATTTTAGAACACCTTCACCATCGAAACAAAACCAAAACCCTCCAACGTGTTCCACAGGTACTGATGTTCAACAAGATCAAAGGCTCTGGATCTAAGGAAAGGAGCCCAAAAGTGGGCTCAGATCCAGACACCTCCAGGATATCCCTGATCAGAGAGTTGCTATCAAAAATTGATTCCCTGTGGCCATGCCCTGCAACGCCACCTGCAGCTCCTACATGGTGATGTCTTGCTCCATACCTGTGGAAGCCCCTCATAGAACTGCTGTGACACTGACTGGTCCTCCTTATACTCACTGTTCTGAAAAGTACTCCAACCTTCTGACCTCCGCTGGACCATCTAACCATCAGTCGAGCAGAGGCAGTGAATGAACCCCCACAGCCAGACCACACTCCTCCGACCCCCCCCCGAGCTCGACCCCCCCCCCCCCCACCGAGCTCGACCCCCCCCCCCGAGCTCGACCCCCCACAACCAGACCACACTCCTCCACCGAGCTCACCCCCCCACAGCCAGACTAGACTTCTCCACCAAGCTCACCCCCCACAGCGAGAGAAAAAAGAGAGAGAGAGAGAGAGAGAGGTAAAGCTTAATGTTCTCTGAGCTCTGATACACTAACAGGCTGATGGCTCACATGTGGTCTGTACAGCAGCAGACAATAAAGAGAGAAATTATGAGACTGAGCTTCTGTTCCTCAAACCAAACACTCCACACTGTTACACATCACACCTCTGATTAAAAATGAACCAACACTTCAGACGAATTTGGGTGCAGTCGGTTTGGATAGTGGTCTTCATATCAAACTCAGACAAAGAGTCACATTCTGTGTTCAGAATGAAAATCATTAATCTCTAGACTGCTATAAAGAACACTGTTATATGGAAACAGTCTCTTATCACTATTCCCTTTAAATTCACCCTTCCCTACAGCACCGTCATTAATAGAGCACAGAACAAAGGTGTCAAAAGTATTCACATTCATTACTCAGGTTGAAGTATAGATGCTCAGGTAGAAGTGTAGATACTAGGGTTTAAAAATACTTCTGTAGAAGTTAAAGTATCAACTGAAGCTTTTTACTCCAGTAAAAGTGTAAACTACTTAAAGTATAAAAGTAAAAGTAATGTAGGGAAAAAAAAAAATACCATCAAAGACAAAAGCTTAGGCCGCACCACAGGGGTCTATAGTGCACTAGCCCACCCCCCCAAAACCCCATTCTTCTAAAAGCCATAATGACAATAATGTTATATTAAAATTTTAATGTTGATAAATTTGGGATGCGCTAGGCTTCCTGTTTCATATACGCCCATTAAACATGAATGTAGTTTAGAACAATGTGAATATATTAAAGAAGCATATCTGTTACTACTGAACATTAACATGTGTTTCATGGAGCAGAAGATATGACGACTAGTTGTATATAAGTATTGTAATGAACATCCAAGCTTAGCTGCAAGAATCTGAGGGCAACTGATAACAAAACTGGACAAGAAAATTGGTGTATCCAGGGCAGGTTTAGTAAAAATGACCCTTGTATGGTTGTCTAAATACAGTAGACGTCAGTGCTGTCAAAATGAATGATTAATCCAACTGATTAATAAAAAAAAAAAATAATAAACCTCAGTCCTGATTGATGCCTTCCTTGTATGTACTATGCTCAATTCTATAGCTAATGGCAACAAGGTCAAACTCGAAGATGTAACTAACACCTTCTATATCAGGATCCACATCAGTGCAACAAAGAGTTCCCAATAGGATTTGTTCTGCCACAAAAGCAGCAGGTTCTCAAGGTTCTTTGAGCCAGTGTATGCTCTTCTTGGCCTGAAGCTCAGGCCTGCAACAATAAACAGGCTTTCACAGGCTGCTGAGGCAGGGTGTAAGGATTCAGACTCAAGAGGTGTTATACGATCCATTTGCAAGGTTTATTCAATCAGAGCAGTCAGTAATAATAAGTAGGGCTGGGTATCGCCACTGATAGATTTGATCCCGATTCACAAGGTCCCAATTCAATTCGATTTCCGATTCGATTCAATATGAATTCATTTATGGATGTCAGTTACAATAATATGCTTTGTTTGAATATAAAAAGAGATTTTTAGAGAACTAATGTGGTAAATGTACAAGGAACACTCAACCTACCATTACTAAAAACATTAGTGTTTATATGTTATATCGAATTTCACCACACCCACTTTCAAGCGTGTGTTTGTTCCACATTTGTGGCCTAAGAAGGTGGTCTGAGGTTACCTACGGCAACGCTTTTAATTACTCTGTACTCTCGGAAGGTGTAGACGGTTCAGTAATGAAAAACTATAAAAGTACTGAAGTGTATCAGTACCTGCACAGTGGGAAGGTGGGCGTGTCCTCCTACACACAGACAGTGAGTTTATATTTCTGAAAGCCGGTTAAACCCAAGTCCAGCAGCTGCCCGAGCCGCTCTGCGTGGGTGTTAGTTACAGTCCAGATAGCCTAGCGCGGTGGACACTGATCAGAAAACAGTTACTGAACTGATAGACTCACCAGCACCGACACGTCTGCTTCCTCGGAGCTTCATAAGCGAGACGTTTCTCTGGATAAGGAAGCTCTGGTGCTGGTTCTCCTCCACAGAATGGTAAGAGCAGACATACGGAGGTTTGGGTGGGGGTTTTAAATTTAGAGCGGGTGGGGCAGGAATGCTGATTTTAAAGATCGATCTGGGGTTTATACAAATTGATATTGGATTATTCAAATGAAGATTGATTTGAATTGAAAAATCTATTTTTTTTAAACACACCCCTAATAATAAACTAAAACTGTCCAGAGGCTTGCTAGCGCAAGGAGTCCAGGAGTTATGGGAGCAGTGGGCTAGGTGCAGGCAGAGATGCAGTCCAGGTTGGAATACAGGACTGTGGATGTAGACTCGATGCCTCGCTGGATCACCACTGGGTCTCCAGGCTGTGCACGGGAAACCAGAGCAGTACCAGACATCCTACAGATAGGAGAGAGGGGAACCAGCCCAGTGTGGACAGTTCAGACAGTTGTTAATAACTCCTCACTTTGGTCTCAGAGCTCCTTTGGTGACTGCTTCGAACTGAGAGAGCACCCTCACTGAGGATGATCTTCCAGCGATAACACTTCAACTAAAAACAAACAGTCATTAATCAGACCGGCAGCACCGGGGAACAGACTCGCTACGGGGAACCAGTCCAGAAGTCCGTGGGTTCACAAACCTTGCTCTACAGGGACGCCTGAGGTAGGCTCAGTCGGATGGAGGTGAGTGCCAGGCAGGTCAGAGGGACTGCAGATCTTCTTGGGTTCCAGAGAGTGTGACAGGTAGATGCTGAAACTACACAGTATCTTAGTAGAGAAACAATGCCGCGCACTGGGGTGAGCGCGTGGCTATGCTATATAGGAAGTGCTAACGAGCTGCTGCCGCTAGCACTGATGACTGTCAGCTGTGAGTGATGTGTTGCCATGGTGAGAGGAGTGTGTGTGTGTGTCCAGAGGTACCTAAAATTCCCGGGACAACAACCCCTCGATTGGCTGAGTCGTGGAGCTTATACAGGGAGTGCCATATTAAGCTTAAGTGACTTCAGTACCTCTACTGTGTCTCCTGGGCACCCCAGGTGCGCATCCAACTGATGAGTTGTTTCAAGAGGGCTGGTCTTCTTCAAGGAGGAAAAGAAGTCCTCTTCCTCAGATGATTGGGAGCCCTCACTGATGTGATGCTTAGCCTGACAGTCTAAGTGGCTTCTGATATATTCAAGACCTGTGGAATAAAAAACAGAAGAGATTTCTCTTAGACTGCACGGGAAGCTCAGCTTCCTCTAAAACTTCAGAAATGAAATGCTCATATTTGTACAGGAGTGATAACCTTTCATTGACTGCAAATTCATTAGAACAAGTTCATCTCGAAGACGAGCTCGTTCACTGGATTTTGTTAACTTCGTAACTATGTTCCTGTAGCGTGACTGCATTTGTCCGTAGCGTCTAATCACAACAGCAGGACTGCATGGAACGCTTTTTTTCATTGCTTCGAAAATCGCTGGTCAGTGGATACATGAGCGTCTCTGGGGGTGAATGGAATTGTGGGCGGGTCTGGACGTGGAGTTTCTGCAAGATGATTGGAGGATCAGTCGAAAGGCTTTTAACTGACAGTAATTTTGAGATCTACACCGTCACTTAATCGTTTTGCAAATGAAGTCTAAAGACAGATTGCAGCTCATTTCTTGGTACTGCTTGGTGAAACTACTTGACCAATTCTATTATTCACTGTGTAAATAAAACACACTCACAGTATTTCCTTCTTTCAGTTTAACATCATTTCAACATTTCCTTCCTTGAGTTTAATATCGTTTCGTTAGTTTGTTCAATCATTTGTTCGTACTGTTGGCTGTTGGTGCACACGATGGCAGACAATACTAATACTGTCGATCTGATTTTGGCAAAGCAATTTTAATAGTCTTCCTTATGAGGAGAAAGTTAGAATTAAAGCAGGTCAGATCAACACCTAAGATTGATTTGATGAAACAGTAGAGAAAGCTAACAGCTCTTTTCAGCTCTCCTGATAAGACACAGTTAGCTGGCTGACTGGAAGTGCTGTAACAAAGAATATGTACCGTTGGCCATGTCTCTTGATGAAATCATGTTTTGTCTGGTCAAATTTGGGTTTTGGGGAACTCTCCAACTTTTGCTCGCATTCAAGTAGCAAAACATAATCAAACAGAGCCTTCCTAAACCGCCTCATTGATGTGACTTACAGGGATTACAGGGAGTTCACAGAAACTTTATCTAAACACTATTTAACATTTACTTAAATACAATCTTTGCACATTTATTAATTTTTTAATAAATATCCCAGTACTGTAATATATCTACTGATACTCGTTTTTCTATCTTACACATTACTTAATTTATTACTGCACTACCTTTTTACCTTCAGTCAGAGTGTAGAGTTTGTATTCATATGTTCTTGTATATATTCTTTTTGACTATTGGAATTCTTTATTCTTCTTTATTTATACTGTGTTTATATATACATTATTGTGTTTTGTACTTTGTTTTGTACTGTGTAACTGCTACTGGCTGCCAAATTTCCTTCAGGATCAATAAAGTATCTATCTATCTATCTATCTATCTATCTATCTATCTATCTATCTATCTATCTATCTATCTATCTATCTATCTATCTATCTATCCATCCATCCATCCATCCATCCATCCATCCATCCATCTGTAATAGACAGCCAGTTCAATCCACATAAGAATAGCAGTCCAACTAACTAAAACTCTGAATCACTTTAGTGTGGCCGTCAATGCAGCTACAGCAGCTCGTCACACTAACGTAGAAACCATGTTGGAAGGAATGAGTTCTAGATGGAAAACAGCTTGTTTGAAAGTCACTAAAACCCGAATATAAAACGTCAGGACTTGTACGGGCCGTTTCACTGTGACGGTGATGATGATAATAAAACTGCAGTAATGCAGGACTTGAATAATAAAGTGTACAGAATTATGAAGCTGGATCAGGAACGCTGAGGAACATCAGCTAGATGAGGAATCTGACTAGAGGGAGATTCTTAGTAAGTTTCTTTCTTTTTAAATCATCACAAATCTAAACAGCTAAACATCTTCTTACAGATCTTCTTACAGAGGTAAAAACCTGTTCAGAAAGGTCACAGATCACTCTCAGAGAGGAAATATCATGAGGAAACATTTCCTAAGAAACATACCTTGTTCTCAGCCAAAAGTTTATTTGATGTTCACAGCCTCCTCCTTCTTCTGATTGGCTTACACTCTCTCAGGCGTTCCCTCCACCTCCTCTCCTGCTGCATATAAGCAGCTGATCCATCCATCTAGATCTTCATCACCTCAGCGGAAGAACTCATCCACAAGTTCACCTCAGAGAAGGAGACGCTCATCCACCAGGAGACGAGAATAAGATCCTGTTTGTTGGTAGTTATGTTTTGTTGATATCTTTTTTAGAGAAATCATGAAGTACGTAGAGTTTTGTTTAGGATGACAGTAAACTGGGGCAGGATGGGTGGATAGTTAGTAGCCCTCAATTCCATTATCAGATGTTTCTACTGTCAGGCTAACACAGTGTTATGTTAAGTTCATTCCTGAAGAACAAGAGTTTGTGTTTCAGCCTAGATCACTAACTAGCAGAATTATTAACATCCCTGTGAATTACAGGGACTCAGTTGTTGAGCATGTCCACACGCCTCATGGGCTCGGCCCATTTGCTTGTAGCCCTTCACGTCTGACCACCAGGGATAGAAATTTGGAAAGGTTGGATGACTATGATATGTGTACAGCCTAACACTGTCTAAATTTAAAATTTTCCTCTCGACTTCCCTTTCCTCAGGTACTTCAGTCAAACCTTTGAGCTCAAAATGTCATCCCCAATCACTCGGCTTAACATCTCCTGCACTGTGTCAGAAGAAAAGCAGCTTGAAAGAGAAGGGTTCAAGAGAGTCAATGGTAACCTCAACAGTGGTACAACTGGGCCAGCTGTGTCCCTGTGGTACAAAACTGATGGTACCCAACCCATCACCAGAATCCAGTTTTCATTCAGGAGTGAAATGAGTGATGGTCCTACTGCTGCAGGCTTCACTCAAGTTGAGAAGAACATAAATACAGGCAACAAAGGTGATGTCATATATCTGTGGTACATGGCTTCTGAATCTCAGTTTGACATCCCCATCGTGGATCTGAGTGTGACCACAACCATAGACGAGGAGATAAAGAACTACAACGAAGGCTGGGAGCGCCTGGGCTGCGATATGAATCGCAATGCTGGTGGAGATCAAGTTTACATCTGGGTGAAGAGGAGTGCACCAACCTACATTTCCGACCTTCAGGTGTCTACCAGCTTCTCTGAAGATGCAGAGTTCCTCAAACAGGGTTACGTCCGCGTGGATGAAGACACCAACCGAGAAGCGAAGCCTCCGGGTTCTGCAGTGTTCGTCTGGTACCGCCAATGCACAATCCAAGACGATGGCATCAAAAAGATTGCTGTTTCTCTAAATCACCAGGAGGAGGAGGACCTGAAGAAGAAACACTACACCAACATTGATAAAAACCTCAACGCAGGCACTAAAGGAGCCACATATCTGTGGTTCCGCAGGGACGGCAGCCCTGCCATCCAGTACCTCACCGTGTTGGTTGGTGAAAACACAAAGAAGGTGTATGTAGATAATGATTGCAAAGTAGTTCAGAAAAACCTGAATTACAACAATTTTGGCGTTCCTCTATACATTGCATATGGGCAGAAGGCTTAGACCCTGACTTAGAGTCAGCTTCAGTAATCGAGTATTCAGTAATCAAGTTTTCTGTCTGTGCTTTACACACTTCCACTGCAGAGCTTAGTGAGATTCTTTCTGAAATGTATCTGCACTGATGATTAAATAAGATGACTCTGTATGATATTCTAAAGTGAACACTAGGAGGAGATCTGTTAGCCTTTAAAAGTCGTGATTAAGAGTGATCTGTATCTGTTGAGTGGATAATATGAAAATAAGCTCTGTTCAGCTCATGCTCTGTGTTTCTGTCCTGTCTCTGATTAAAGCATCATGAAAGACAGCTGCTGTCCTCCGAGTCTGTGATTGTGTCTGTAATGCTCTATGTGGATATAACTGACTGAAGTCGTTTGAACTGGTATCTGAAGGTGCCTTATATGTACAGATTATACACCTCAGGATTAAAATCTGATCAAATATAGTCTCTCCAAATTCAGGGTCGGAATCTTGCGCAGAAGGTTTCGCTGTAGAGTGAAAACAGTTTAATTTTTAACAGCTACACTACGGCTCCAAAGTTTGGGATCAGAGTGAAATGTTCTTAATGGAGTATCTTCTTCCTTAACACAACAATGGACTGACGGGTCTCTAAAGAAAGTTGTTTCTTTCTGGTCATTGTGAGTCGGTCAGCAAGCCATCAACTGCTGATCTTCAGATACTAAACTAACCTAGAATGTTGTTCCCTTTTATACTCACTTATTAGTAGAATGTTTTTCAGCTGTGATCACAATTAATCAAGAGTGTCCTAACAACCAATTAGTCCAATAACATCCTTGAAAACCACTTTTTACTCTGAAGAGGTTTTTGTAAAGCGTCCTTTCATGAACTTCAGTGCTGTACAGAGAGTTTCAAACACAGAAGCAGTGATTTGGGTTGAAATTAGAGACTTTAACACACCGGCTGACTCTATCAATCAATCTATCAATCAGTCTATCAATCAATCTATCAATCAATCTATCAATCCGGGATAAAGTCAGTCATCTGACATGTACAGACGTTAATAATGAGTGTTGATTACTCTAAAATAAGAGACTCATATCTGTGAATGAAGAAGAAGAGTATACACTGTAAACACACTGTAAATATACTCCCCCTGCTGGTGAGACTCATACACTACACACATACTGTAAATACACTGTAAATATACTCCCCCTGCTGGTGAGACTCACACACTACACACATACAGCATATACACTGTAAATATACTCCCCCTGCTGGTGAGACTCATACACTACACACATACTGTAAATACACTGTAAATATACACCCCCTGCTGGTGAGACTCATACACTACACACATACTGTATATACACTGTAAATATACTCCCCCTGCTGGTGAGATTCACACACTACACACATACTGTAAATACACTGTAAATATACTCCCCCTGCTGGTGAGACTCATACACTACACACATACTGTAAATACACTGTAAATATACTCCCCCTGCTGGTGAGATTCACACACTACACACATACTGTAAATACACTGTAAACATACTCCCCCTGCTGGTGAGATTCACACACTACACACATACTGTAAATACACTGTAAACATACTCCCCCTGCTGGTGAGATTCACACACTACACACATACTGTAAACACACTGTAAATATACTCCCCCTGCTGGTGAGACTCACACACTGCAAACATACTGTAAACACACTGTAAATATACTCCACCTGCTGGTGAGTCTCACACACTACATACATACAGTAGACACATTGTAAATATACTCCCCCTGCTGGTGAGACTCACACACTACACACATACTGTAAATACACTGTAAATATACTCCCCCTGCTGGTGAGACTGACACCCTGCACACACACTGTAAACACACTGTAAATATTTTGTAAATAAATATTTTGTATTTTGGCTCGTGCTCTCTGGGTTTGTGACTCTGCTCTAAGGTTTGTCCCTGGTGACCGTTACAGCACTCATCATCAGTCATGATAAACACAGTCTTTAATTATTAATTTATAAAACCCTGTTTATTGGGTATTTCAGTTGTTCTCTGATGTTGTTGTAGCCCGTATGTCAGTTTGAGAGATATTAATCACTGAAATGAGTGCACGTTTGAAGGGGGGCGGGGCTGTATTTGGACACAACCTTAAAGTAACAAAGACTTGACAGATGGTGGCATTGTCCTACCGCTCTGACGGTATCCAGGAAAAGGAGAAGAAGCACAGCAGATGCAGGAAAGCTCCCCGCTAACCATCAACGACCAGGTGATACTCTTAAGCTACTCTTAAACCCTAAACTTAGAGCTGGTGTCTCGCCATCTCTCCAGCAGAAAAACAATCCAGACTCCAGTGAGTCTTCAGCGCTTCCCAAAACCTGACATGTGTATTAACATCACTATTAATATTTAACATTAAATTAAACTGCATTAGGTCTCCATTAACCAATCACAACCCCAGCGAACATTGCTTATATTTAATAATATTGCTTTGCTTTACAGCAGAAAGGTGGGAGATCATCTGCCCCTCAGGAATAATAAGATGAGCAGTCCTGTTTAACAAACACACACAGAACGTCTTGCAGTGCAGGATCTTTATTGAACAAATGATTGTATTAGTTAAAGTCATGCGCTATTCATCTCAACTGTTTGTCGTACATGCAAGTTCCTGCTTAGCCATTAAGTCAGTAGCCATGCTTGATACATCTGTATATATAACAATTACACATTAAAGCATTGTTGTACACGGACCACCCACATCAATAGCTAACCAACCTTGTATCTCCACTCACTGTCCACTGTATCAGCTCCACTGACCATACAGGAGCTCCACTTACAGACTGTAGTTCATCTGATTCTCTGTATACTTTATTACTCTGTTCTTTAATGATCAGGACCCCCACAGGACCACCACAGAGCAGATACTACTGACATGGCGGTGGCATGTTAGTGTATGTTGTGCTGGTGTGAGTGGATCAGACACAGCAGTGCTGCTGCTGGAGTGCTGAAACACCTCAGCGTCACTGCTGGACTGAGAATCGTCCACCAACCAAAACTATCCAGACAACAGTGTCCTGTGAGAAGGACAGGGAGTGTAGATAAAAGAAGGTGTAGCTAAAGAAGTAGCCAGGTGGTGTACATGTTGTAGAATAAAGTATAAACTTCTAGAAATAATATTACATCATTAAAGGCAAGCCAGATGAGAAACTAGAAAAAGGTTATTTATGAAAAAGCATGAAGCAAAATAATATGGTTGGCAAAGTCAAAATCAATAGGACTGATTACTGATGAGTAATGCAGGTAATCCAGAAACGCTGCAGTAGCCTCAGCAGACTCCGTACACTCCTGCGAACACAGAAGAATTATACAAAGAGAATAATTTCTGATTGATTGAAATCAGACATCACAGTTATTAAACAGATTGTTATATGATTATAATATATATTTATAAAATCTATCAATTGACAGTACATTGTTTATATAGACTGTGATCAGAAACCGGATTTCCTACTAACTGAACACAGACCAACTACTAACTGTACACAGACCATCTACTAACTGTACACAGACCATCTACTAACTGTACACTGACCATCTACTGACTGTACACAGACCTCCTACTAACTGTACACACACCATCTACTAACTGTACACAGACCTCCTACTAACTGTACACAGACCATCTACTTACTGTACACAGACCATCTACTAACTGTACACAGACCTCCTACTAACTGTACACAGACCTCCTACTAACTGTACACACACCATCTACTAACTGTACACAGACCTCCTACTAACTGTACACAGACCTCCTACTAACTGTACACAGACCATCTACTAACTGTACACAGACCGTCTACTAACTGTACACAGACCTCCTACTAACTGTACACAGACCATCTACTAACTGTACACAGACCATCTAATAACTGTACACAGACCATCTACTAACTGTACACAGACCTTCTACTAACTGTACACAAACCATCTACTAACTGTACACAGACCTACTACTAACTGTACACAGACCATCTACTAACTGTACACAGATCTTTTATTGATGTGTCATAACAAACATGTTTGTAGAAATTGTGTTCATCTGAAGTGTTAATGTACAATTATATACCTGTAAGGACATCATTCACTTCAACATCTCCAAATATAGTGAGCTTTTTAAGGTTCTCGATGTCCATCATGCGATGTTTAAAATTCAGGAAATGCTTTTTGTCAACATCCACAATGAATTCAGAGCTGGTGCACAAGATCTTGATCTGAAAAACAGAATGAAGTCGTTAAAATGGAAGAATCTGTACATGATTAAATTGACATACTTATTATATAATTCACAGTTTATAGGGATTTAATCATTCTTACTAGCTACAGAGGAATTCATAGTGATTACTGAGTAATTCAATGTAGATACTAAACGATTTATATTTGATACTGAATATTTCACAGTTGATACTGATAGTTGATATGAGTTGATACTGAAAAGGTTATAGTAGCCACTGAATAGTATATAATAGATACTAACCAATTAATGTTAGTAATTAAATAATTCACAGATTACTGATTACTGAGTAATAAACTAAAGTGTATGAAACCTTAACAGGAACGCTTGTTCTCAATGTTTACCTCAAAAGGTTTTCCACAGACGAAAGGAAAGTAAGGATGTTCTTGTTCCTCAGTTTGCCAAACGTCATCAACCTTGCTGTTCCTCACGATCATCTGCTTCCCATTGTAATTGAATCGTGGGTTGAAATGAAAGGCTATATCATTACCTTTCCGGAAGTTGATATAAAATCTGATGGGAAAGAAGACATTTTCATTTGTATTTTATTTTTATATGTGTGTTTTCTGTTATATAACCCAGTGTGTTCTTACCCATCAGCATTTTCTTTAGGCTGACCATGGACGGTGACGAGTGTTTGGTTCTTAAGTCCTTCAGGCAGAACCTGTTCATATGGAATTGTTGGATTGAGCTCTCCTGGACAGAAATCAGACGAGATCATTTAGTTTTACTCTTAATGCTCCTGATGCTGTAAATATCATTCCTACTAAAGATGGCCAGTTTATGACACTTAGCTTCCTACTAACACTTATTATATAGTACAGTCCATACGCCAGTCCTTCAGTGGTTTAGCTTCAAGTTTCTGTAGTAGCTGAATCATTACCAGCTTCCCTTAAACCTGGTAAGTCAGGCCGTATAGTTCCAGAACAGAATATTCAGGCAGTATATTTTACTCATGTAACGACGAAAAACTTGAAAGCAGTGCTAAAATAATTATGCTGTTAAAAATATTTATTTAAATTCTGCTTATAGAAGTAGTCACTAAAGTTGATCTCATGTTTGAATCTTCTGATCATTTTGCAAAAACTATCAATTCACTTCAAATTATGATGAAATTCTTTCATGTTGGTTATGTTTTATTATCTGAAAAGTATTCCATATTGTGAAAAAGTACTGAGTAAGGAGAAAAAAGTACTTATACTCTTTCATTTTTGTGTAATTTCTGTTTTTGACACTTAATAATAAGTAACTTGTTTTGAAGTGACAGTTTCATACCTGTGAGAACATGTTTGACCCGAACGTCTCCTATAACGGTGAGTTTTGTAAAGTTCTCAATGTCCTTCATGCGATGTGCAAAATTCGAAACACGCTTGTTGTCAACTTCAACAATGAATTCAGAGCTGGTGCAGACAATCTTCATCTGTAAAACAGTTAATTCATTAAAATGTAGCTGTATAAAGTTAAAAGTTTACTACATCATTCGCAGTAGAAACTGAATAATTAACAGTAGACACTGAATATGTCATAGTAGATACTGAATATTTCATAGTAGATATTAAATAATTAATAGTAAATACTGAAAGATTCACTGTAGATATACACTGTAGATGAATAATTAATTGTAGTTACTCAATAATTAACTGCTTAATAGTGTGAAAGTTCACAACACTCACCTCGAAAGGTTTTCCATATGCAAAAGGGAAGAAAGGAAGTGTCCGTTCCTCAGTTTGCCAAACATCATCAACCCTGTTGTTTCTCACAATCACCTGGTTCCCATCTTCATCAAAGCGTGGGTTGAAGACAAAGGCTATATCTTTACCTTTGTGAATGCTGATTTCAAATCTATTGGAATAAAGACATTTTCGTTGGAATTTTAAAACTTTAATTAAGAGTAGGGATGATGTCTAAAGTATAAAAAAATCCAAATACAAACGGAAAGTGATGATTTGTAAATCTCATAGACCCTTATTTTATTCACAACAGAACACATATCAGATGTTGAAAGTAGTAAATTTATATAGAACTTGATGCAGCAACACATCTCACAAAGTTTTGACAGGAGCAACAAAAGGCTGGAAGTGTTACTAATAAAAAACAGCTGGAGTCACATGACTCCATGAGTCTCTCACAAAGATCAGAGGTTCACCAATCTCGGAAAAAGACTTTGGATCCCCCACCATCTACAAGCCATAATATCAGACTCTGGAGAAATCCCTGTGAACAAGGGACGCAAAGGCAGATGAGCAATTTTCGGATGCTGGTGATCTCCAGTCTCTCAGACGGCTCTGCATTAAAAACAAGCCTGATTCTGTTTTGGATTCACTGCATGAGCTCAGAATCACTTCCTGTAATTATTATCTGAACACAGCTCGCCGTGTGATCCACACATACCAGTTAAAGCTGCATCGTGTAAAGAACAAGGCCCACCATCCAGAAGCACCGCCGTCTTCTCTGGACCAAAGCTTACTTAACACGGACTGAGACAGAATTAAAACTGTTCTGTGGTCAGATTAATCACAATTCTGTTAGGAAATCAAAGACACGTGTCCTGCAGACTCAAGCGGAGACAGAAAGATCGTCCAGCTTGTTATCAGTGCTCAGTTCAGAAGACTGTATCTCTGATGGTCTGGGGTTACATTAGTGTCCATGGCGTAAGCAGCTTACACATGTGGAAAGATTCTATCAGTGCTGAACGGTATACAGAAGTTTCAGAACAACGTCATGCTGCATCATCACAACAGCACCAGCTGCTGAACTGACCTGCCTGCAGTCCAGACATTCACCAATGAAACATTTGAAGCATCATGAAACTAACAATCCAGCACAGAAGATGCAGAACTGCTGAGCAGTTAGAATCCAACATCAGAAAGTAATGGAACAACATTCCTCTGCAGAACTCCAGCAACTGATCTCCTCACTTCCCAGACGTTTACAGACTGTTAATAAAAGTTGATGCTACACGATGGTAGACGTGATCCGGATCCAATTTTTTGGAGACGTGTTGCTACATCAAGTTCTAAATGAGTTAATAACTTTCATGAATTGGTAAAATGTCTCACTTTCTACATCTGATATGTGTTCTGTCTTCTATTGTGAATAAAATATGTGTGAGTGGGATTAACATCCTGTTTTATTTACATTTATGTACATTTATCACACCATTCAAATTTTTGCTTTTACCTGTCAGCATTTACTGCAGGCAGACCATGGATGATGAAGAGTGTTTGGTTCTTGAGTCCTTCAGGCAGAACCTGCTCATATGGAACATTTGGCAAGAAGCCTCCTGGACAGAAATCAGAAAAGATCATTAAGTTCTGCTCTTCATGCTCCATGTGGTGTAAACATCATTCCTACTAAAGCTGGCCAGTTAATAACACTGAGCCTCCTATTATCATTTCTTATTATATAGCACAGCCTATACATTACTGTGGTTTGAGGACTGAAGGTAGAAACAGATTCTGTTTTGAAAGTTGTTTAACATTCTTCTGTTAAATAAGTCATCAGCTTGTATAGCTGTGCTACCATACAAGTATTGTTGGGTTTCATAATTCTAGAACCATATACCCATTACAGAAATAAAGTTTGATTCCGTTTATCAGTTCCTACAAGTATGTTTTCATTTATACATGTTTCAAAGTTCATGACCGTAATTATTGAAAAATACATCTGTAAGAATGCAGCTATCTGCCAGGACAGCACGTGTTGTTTTGTTTGGCTCCACTGCTTCTGCTTAAGAAGTACCTTCACCTCCAGATACCCTTTTGCTGAAGAACTACCTTGTCGTCCAGATGACCTTTTACATAACATCTACATTCTCCACCAGGTGTCCTCTTGCTCAAGAGCTGCCTTCTTCTCCAAATGTCCTTCTATTGAAGAATTACCTTTTGTTCAGTTGCCTATCTCCTCAAAACCATCTCCACTTTCTTCTCCTCCAGACATCCATCTACACAAGCACTACCTTCCCCTACAAACATCCTGCTACTCAAGAAATACCTTCTCCTCCAGACATCCATCTTCTCTAGCACTACTTTGTCCTCCAGATGACGTTCTGCTGAAGAACTGCTTTTTTCAGACACCCTTTTGCTCAAGAATTACCTTGTACTACAGATGACTATCAGTTCTATTTTAAGAGATACCCTCTACCCCAAATGTCCATCTATTGAACAACTGACTTCTCGTCCAGAAGCCCTTCTACTCAAGCACTATTTTCACCTCCAGATGATTTTTCCTTTCAACTCAAGAACAGCCTTCTCCAGACAACTTTCTACTCCAGCACTCCCTTTTTCTCCAGACAAGCTTGTACTGAAGAACTACTTCTCTGGCAGACATTCTTGTGATCCAGGCGTCCCTCTACTCAAGATGTACTTTCTCTTCCAGACGTTCCAGATGCCATTATAGTCACAAAACAAATAAAACATAAAGTATTGAGCTACAACTTGTTTGTTAATGGTTGATCTATGTCTCTACTGAGATGCTCCTTGATGACTATTTAGTTTTCAGTTATTTTCCTGTAGACTAAACAGCAACAAAAATTTAACTCTGTAATGCCACTCGTTTCAGCTGTTTACTTACAGTAACATTAGATGATCACCACCATTACCTGTACACACTACAATACCCAGCACCATCAGCTCAGCTTCTCCTTCACCAGTTCTCCTGTTTCCACCTTAAATGGAGGTGCAGGTACGTTCTGGCTCCTCCTGCACTGTTTAAGGTTGAACAGGAAAACTGGTGAACGAACTGCTTCACCCTCGTGTGCTCGGTAGGAGTGAGTATTGTAGAGTGAACAGTTGGTCTGGGGGTGATGTGACTGGTCACTGGTGAGAGGTTTAAAACTAATGCTACAAGAAACTGGAACAGGAAGTTCAGTCTCTCGTCCTGACCGCAGACGAAGGGTCAGACAGTCCTGCTGCTGCTTTCTGGTCAGTTTCTTGTATTTTTTCTCCTCATGAACAAAAACTACTTGATAAAAGCTCCTTGTTCGTTTCTCAGTTAAAATAAGTTTAAATGATGTAAACCCTAGACATTCATATTTTCAGACGTTCATATATATTTTTTTAAATGTAGAAAAGTTTTGAATAATCCAACCATAGAACAGTTTTCCTTTCCATTTTTATTTTAAATGAGCTTTGGCCCAGGGATGGCGGCTGCATTCGTGGATCATAGCCTCTTGTTTCATGATACAGCTTTAACTTGTATTTGTGAATTATATGGCAAACTGAGTTCACAGACGGTGATTTCTAGAAGTGATCCTGAGCTCATGCAGTGATTTCCAGAATGGAATCAGGTCTGAGGACCGGAAGATCACAAGCATCCAATACTGACCATCAGCCTTGTCCCTTGTGCACAGGGATTTCTCCAGATTCTCTGAATCTGATTATATCATGTACTATAGATCATATACTTCATAATGTTATATTTAGGTAAAAAAAAAATTCTGAGATTGTTTCAAAATTGTTCCAGGCTTTTGAGAGATTTAATATATAATACATAATTATAGATTTAATCTATAATACTTTTTTACAAAATCATGTGTCTTTCTTATAAATTGCTTCTCCAGCAGTTTTTTTTATTAGTACCACTTTTATTAGTACCAGCCTTTAGTTGCTCCTGTCCCAAATTATGAATGTGTTGATAATTTTCATGAAATGTTGAAATATCTCACTTTCAACATCATGTATGTGTTCTATGTTATCTGTAAATAAAATATGGTCTATGGGTTAAATTAGTTTTGATTCATATTTATTTACATTTTACAAAACATCCCAACATTTGTGGAATTGGTGTTGTGAACAGCTCAGCCTTTTAATAACTGTGTAAGAAAGTAGACCATATTGTAGCAATGTACAATTGTAGCATAGAGTGACAGCACACTATGTGAGAAATGAGAGAAATACAAAAAACTAAAGCAATCTACAGCGAAACTTTGTGTGATGGATAAAATAGTGGCTACCTTTGGTGATACAACGATGGATGTGGCTATACAAAAACTACAATATATGTAGAAATATAAAGATATAGAAATATAAAGAAAAGCTTTATATCTACAGTGTGTTGGAATTTAATTCAGAATCAGAAGTCGAAATGATAATCAGTCAAGTTTAAACAATACCTAACCCTACAGACAAGGTCTTCGTTTGCAGAGTTGCACTTCAATTCCCAAAGCTGCCACATGCTTTGAGGCAGTCGTGGGCTGGAGGTTATAGAATCAGCCTTGTGACGAAAGGTTGCCAGTTGACATAACTGAAGGCCCATAAGCCCTGACTACACCACTATGGGCAAATGCCTCCTATTGTGTCTGTTCACTAGTGTGTGTGTATGTGAGTGTTTCACTGCCCTCTAGTGTGTCTGTTCACTAGTGTGTGTGTAAATATGAATGAATGAAATCTTAACTGTTAACATATTAATGATTAAGTATTAATGAAGTCTTAACTGTTAACACACTAATGATAAAGTATCAATGAAGAGTTAACTGTTATTACACTAATGATAAGGTATTATTGAACCATTTACTGTTAACACACTGATGGTGAAGTACAGTATTAATAAAGTATTAACTGTTAAAACAATAATGAAGTGCAGTATTAATGATGTATTAACAGTTAATAATTAATACTTCATCATTAGTGTGTTAACAGTTAATACATAATTAGTAAACTATGACAGTGATGGAGTATTAATAAAGAATTAACTGTTAATACAATAATCTGTACTGATTCCAGGATTTACAGCTTCATTACAGTTTGCTTCACTCCTGAATCCTGCATATTACTACAAATGAAGTCCATGTACCATTTCTGACCCTTAAACCTACTAGACAGTAATAATTGAATTCACTAATAACATTATTCAGCAAGTGTCTTAAAAAGACCATATCATGTTTAATATGCTGGTTATGCCTTCACCGTCCTGAAGTTACACATCTTTCACCAACTTTTACTTATGTGTAGATCAGTACATACAGAGTAAATCCTGTTACCTTTAGTCAGAGCCTCCTGTACCTGTAGACTCAGCTGTGTCTGGTTCATCTTTATGAGAGTTACCTCTGTGATCCTTGTTGTATGTGATCTGCCAAGGAGCTTAATCAGAAAGTCGATCATCCCCTGCAGAGTTTTGCTCTCTGTCAGGTTATTTGGTACGTGAGCATACAACTGCACAGCTGTCTGGTTCAGATGCTGCATCAGCTCAGCAGTATTTAGATTCTCAAGAGCTTTCAGGAGAATCTCCTGGTATTTGGCGTTATTTGTCATCTAGACAGTGAAAGAAAAGATAACATGTTGGTGTTACAGAGACAAACTTTTATCTGGACAGAGAATAAATCAAATTAAATCACTTCATTTCAGGTTAAATCAGGATCAGAAGAAAGTGGAACTGAACTATTCTGTACAGATACAGGAGCTGTTGTGTTCTTTTAATAACTTCATAACAGATTAAAAACTTCACTGCCTTTTTACTGCCTTTTCAGATTTATTCTAAAGATATTTATTGTTTTACTTACTGTCCACAGTTCGACACCTCTATAAATATACACATATAAATGTGTCTATAAATATACACAGAATATACAATTCTCTACATATACATGTTTCTAGTTTGAGGAAAGAAAAACTAATTAAGAAAATATGATTTTCATAAATCTGCAGGCATATAAACAGAATCAAATTATTCCTCATTCTATTTTCTATCAACAGGAGATGATCAGTCAGTGTCCTACCTTTCAGTAGTACAGAGCTTCAAACTCCAGCAGTGGTCGTGTTCTATCAGCTTCACTGAATAACAGGAAATATATAGAACTCACTAATGATATGCAGGTGACATCACATCAGGATCATCTGCATAAAAATCTTTATTTTACTGCATCACTGCTTTTTACTGCAACTAAATATATAAGTATGTACTTTACAGATAACAGTTAGATACATATGTAATATTAGTGTAAGTTCTATGTTCATGTATTATTAATTACTCATATTACATGTATATGAGGGGAAGGAAGAGCACTGACATCCAACCTGCGGCCAGACACGCTGCCACCACCAGAGGGAGGCAGAGAGCTGCACGACAGTAATTAGGGGCGACCTGAATATCACAGCGGTCAGTGTTTCTGTACTGTTGGTATATCAACCTCAGTTCAACACAAGCATGAATATACTCTACATTATTATTAATTATTAATAATTTACAGGATTTAAAAGTGGACATTGTTTCAGTAAAATACAAAATGAATGAAAAGTGTTTTAGTAAATTGCATTTTATTTATTAATTCATTTATTTTTCAAGCTGTTTATCCTTCTGGTGGTGGCAGCGTGTCTCTTACACACACCCATTCAAACCACCATCAGGTGGACCATCCATTACAGAAAGACCCAGCACATATTATGGATCCAGCACAACAGTCAGACCCGGATCAGGTAAAGGCAGCCCTAATTAACCAGCCGGCTGTTATAGGAAGACATGACCAGGCCCTGCAACAGATTCTAGAAGGTTGCAGGTTCTCACTGAAGCTATCAGTCAGGCTACTCTTACTTCCCTGGAGGTGCGCGGGAACTCCTAGACGGAGGGCATCCATCCCCAGATCGTTATTCAGGACAGCAGGGTGCTTACTGGGGATTTCTCCTGCAGTGTTCAGTGGTGTTTGAACAATAACATCTCGGTTTACCACTGAATGGGCCAAAGTAGCTTATATAATATCACTCCTATCAGGATGTGCTCTTGTCTGGGACACACTGGTATGGAAGTCCCAAACAGAGGCCATCCAATTTATGGCGGCTATGTGTAAGACTTATGGTCATCCTGTTTGTGTCTCATAGAGCTGGCGTTGAGGCTCGACAACTGTCTAGAAAACTCTCCTGATTTGTCTTCTCCTGGGTGCTAGAGGAGCTCATAGAGCTGGCGTTGAGGGCTGACAACTGTCTAGGGAACTCTGCTGATTTGTCTTCTCCTGGGTGCTAGAGGGGCTCATAGAGCTGGCTTTGAGGGCTGACAACTGTCTAGGAAACTCTCCTGATTTGTCTTCTCCTGGGTGCTAGAGGAGCTCATAGAGCTGGCGTTGAGGGCTGACAACTGTCTAGGGAACTCTGCTGATTTGTCTTCTCCTGGGTGCTAGAGGGGCTCATAGAGCTGGCTTTGAGGGCTGACAACTGTCTAGGAAACTCTCCTGATTTGTCTTCTCCTGGGTGCTAGAGGATCTCATAGAGCTGGCGTTGAGGGCTGACAACTGTCTAGGGAACTCTCCTGATTTGTCTTCTCCTGGGTGCTAGAGGAGCTCATAGAGCTGGCGTTGAGGGCTGACAACTGTCTAGGGAACTCTGCTGATTTGTCTTCTCCTGGGTGCTAGAGGGGCTCATAGAGCTGGCTTTGAGGGCTGACAACTGTCTAGGAAACTCTCCTGATTTGTCTTCTCCTGGGTGCTAGAGGATCTCATAGAGCTGGCGTTGAGAACCGACAACTGTCTAGGGAACTCTCCCGATCTGTCCTCTCCTGGGTGCCCATTTGCCAGTCCTCATGCTTGAAGGTCACCCACACAGTAAAAAAATTCACTGTAAAAAAACGGTAAAGAACTGGCAGCAGGGTTGCCAGGAACTTACTGTTAAATTAACAGCATCATCCTGTGGTAAAAATGTATGGTTAAATGCTGTTTTTTATAAATACAGAATACAACTGTAATTTAGCACTTTTACAGTGTGATATCCTTCAATTAACGATATTATACTGTTGTAAAACTGTAGCTCATTACCTTTCCTGACAGGTATAGCTTCCTGTAATGTAATCAACATTTTTTTACTGCTTTTTACAACAATTTGTCCTATCACAGCAAAGACAGTTAACATGGCATTTTCAATCATGTGTCTGCAGCAATGAAATAAAAACAGTATGTCTTGCAAAACACTTGTTCTTTTATTGTAAATAAACTTTTGATTCCACTTGTGATATATTTTAATATAACTTCAACAAAGAAAACCATTTAGGCATAAGAACATACAGCAACTCAAGTTTATTGTTTGAATACAATATCAGCATAAACAAAAAATTACCCCCCCCCATTTTCTACAATCAATCTGTGACAAAATATTCAGCTTATAGAACTTACAGCAAATAAAAAAAACATAAATAAATGAATAAAACAAACTTAAACTGTAGCTGCCATATTATCATAAACAAATTAGTGTTCTCAAGTAACAAGCTGTGTCACAGACATTGATGATCAAAATGCTACATTATAAAAAATCAAGGAAAGAATGGCAGTGTAAATACTTTCACCTTGCTGGTATTATATGACAGTCATGTGACTATATAGCTGATCATATTTGCCACATAAGCTAAATGGACTCTATACTGTAAACAAAATTCAGTGTACAGCATATAGTGCAATACACAAGTATAACACTTCAAACAGCCAGTAACGGCTGTTGACAGTAATGAATGTGTCATGTGCAGAGTGAGTGACTGTGTGAGCTCACTGACTTAAATGAAATCCCACTCAAAGTCCACCAGCTTCCTCAAGAGAGTGGAAACGTTGCAATTGAGTGTTGTTCCTTTCTTATGGGTGATTCTGCCAGTTTTCTTTGCCCCGTCCAGCCTTTGTGCCCCTCTTTGGGTTTATTCCCACAAAGCATTTGAAAACTTATAGGGTAAGCTTGAGATGTTGTGCAAAAGTAACATTTTGTAACTCAACTGTGTTTTAAATTACAGAAATTATAATATAAATATGATTTTTTAGTACTTTCAAGAATTCCTTAGTAAAATAATGTTTGTATATAGAACCATGAACACTCAAAGAAGTATTTGCATGCTTAAATTGTTTTTTGCATGATGAAATTGTTCACAGATTGATGGATACTGTGTTGTGTATGGTTCTGTATAAAACCTTTTTGAAAATGAATACAGATAATATCAAAAATGGTTCTGCTATCATTAAGATGTCAAGCTTATAACAATAGACAGATCATTTGAAGAAAATCAAATTTGTTAATGCTAACCAGATTAGACAGTTAATAACTAAAACAGGGTGACTATTGTCGGCCCAGGAAATCTAAGATCTCAACAAATTTATTTCAAACATTTAAAAATTGTCATTTCTTTTAAGATGTTGCAACAACACTAAAACACATAAAATAACATTGATCAATCATTAATTCTTAATAATTTAATCAAAACAATTAAAGGCAGTACCCGTTGCAAGAGTGGTCATAAGGTTGCAATAAACTCTACACTTTGGGTCCTCTATTGAGTGAGAAATGGCAGGAGTAACAAATGGATACAACTAAAAAAGTTGGAAGAGACTTTTCAGCTTGTTGCTCATTCAATGACCCAAGAACCAAGCACAGTGTTTAGCGCAACCATATTACTCAACATTTTAACAATGGTGACCCACTAGCATAGGCATTCCGTCTATTTGTTCTTACACAACATATTTACATATTTTATAGTACTTGACTATGTTAAACCTTACCAGTTTTATCGATCAGAGTTGTGAAGTAAGTGTGAAAGGAATACCTTTAAATGAATTTGAGTGTACATGTGGCTTCTTTATGATATTGAAGATTAAAGCTGTAGAATGTGGAAAACACAGCGGCAAGACTGGTCAAGAAAGTTGGCTGTATGCCATCATGCATAATGTGTTCCTCAATACTGACAATCCAGTGCTCAATATGGCCAGATGTTCTTTCTGAAACAAAACACATAAAGAGTTACCCATTAACAGCAAAGATATTTTGATCATTTTGACAAAATACTATTTTTGTTGGGTAATATGAATTCTTTATGAACATACCAAGCAGCAGCAACCAAGGAGTTGTCCATAGGGTGACATCTTCAAAGTAAGCCATCAGAATCTGTATGGCTTGGAGATAAAACTCAACATCATCTTCAGACAGAAGTGCTTGAACTTTGTAACAAGCATGTTCTTTCTGTATTTTGTGTCTTTCACGCTTGCTTCATGAGCAATCAAAGTATTTGCAGGCTAAAAATCATAATTTGACATAGATTCTGAAATACTCCATTAGGGACACTGCTGTGCAGTCTCATATGTTTTACATAAGCCACTATGTCGTTAGACTTATGCCGGCAGATCTGTCTTTCTTTTTTGAAAAATTTCAGAATGACACTAGCACTGCATCCAGTAGTTGTTTTTTATTTTGTAAATGCTCAAGAAAAAACATGAATCGAAAAACATAAAAATTCAAATGCCCAAATGGCCTAGGAGTTCTCTCTCTGCTCACGGCATCAGAGATAGTGAACAGACTTCCAAACGTTGAAAAGCATGAACCAGTATGATTGTATTGTTACATTTCTGCTCCATAGGTGGGTAACATTGGTTTATTTTTGCTAAGGTGGAAATTCGGGACACTACTAACTTCATAAAAGTAAACGCAGAGCGAAAATGCTAAAAACAACTTAGCTTAACCTAGCTTGCTATTTTTCAAACACTCCCTTATCTCTGCAAACCAAGTTTAACAAGCTCTTGAGCTTGAAAATAAAATACAACAAAGACAAGTTTTTGATATACTCACTAATAAATAGATGATACTAATAAAAAGGAAACTTACCTTGTTCAATGTTCTGCAATTTCCCCCTGGGATCAATAAAGTATTTCTGATTCTGTTGCGGTGGAAAGCACACCCAAAAACATAGCCTCTTTACAAAAAAAGTCATCTAGTCGGTTTGAAATGTTTGAGATGAACTTTATATAACATGATAAACAAAATGTAAAGCCTTGTACTAATGTAAGAGATACGGATGGATGAAAATCAAATACTTGAACACGAGGAATTGTCACCAGCTAGCCACACCAGCTTCTTATCATATTGCTTCTGAAATACATTAGTTTTACAGGTAATTGCTGTTTTAAAAAATAAATGAATAATACCGTCAAAACTGGCCATTAATATACAGCCACAATATATTTTATGGTAAAGAGCTGTTTTTTGTGTATAACAGGTTAATACTGTTGACAATCAGTTGTTAATTTACAGCAATTTTTTACAGTGCAGGGGACAACATGGAAACCCAGTTGAAAGACCAGACCTGTCTCATGTCCTTAAAGAATACCTTGACATTTATAGAGTCTTCAGCAAAGAAAAGACCCAGATCCTGCCCCCTCACGGGTCCTTTGATAAAACTATTGATCTTCTCCCTGGTACTGGTCCCCCAAAAGACTGTCTCTTCTCTCTCTCAGGCCCAGAGCATAGAGCAATGGAAAATTACATCCAGGAGGCCCTGGCCTGACCATGTTTTTTATGGGGAAGAAGGATTGGGGCCTTTGTCCCTGCATTGACTATTGGAGTTTGAATAAAGTGTTTGAAATAAGTATTTCCCCAATGGGCAAAATTTGCCACACACTCTCCGAAATCTTTTAGAACCCTTCCCAGAAGAGGGGAGGCTCTTATAACTGCAATTGATTGACATCTAATAAACGTTCTCCTCAACTGAGCACAGGATGTCCTGAGATGAAGAATTAGTTAAATCCGGCAGGAGAAGTCAGCTTTGGTGCACCTCCAGGTTCCATTAAAATAACAGTGGACCTTCAGACATGTTCTATCAGAAAAAGTCGCTAAATGACCTCTTTGGAATGCAGCTCCACGGAGTTACGGTAAGAATCCCAATTCTGTGAGAAACTGCAGGCCTTTAAAAACTTGTAATTATAATATCCTCTTTTATAAACAGCTGCAGGTGGATACCGTAAGGCTACCTGCTTCAACGGAGAACAATAAACATGTTTCTGCACATCAAGTCATTCAATGCAGTACAGCTGCAGGTAGTTACGGTAAGCCTCGCTTGTGTAATGATCCTGTTCTAGCCTGTATCTGAACAAACACATCAGCAGAGCTTTGGTTTGTATTCAGCAGTAAAATTAAAAGAAACAGAAACAGTTAACACTGAAACTCTGTTTTAAGTATTATTAAACATTAACTGTTAACACACTGATGGTGAAGTACAGAAAATAAAGTATTAACTGTTAAAACAATAATGATGAAGTGCAGTATTAATGACGTATTAACAGTTAATAATTAATACTTCATCATTAGTGTGTTAACAGTTAATACATCATTAGTAATCTATGACAGTGATGAAGTATTAATAAAGAATTAAATGGTAATACAATAATCTGTACTGATTCCAGGATTTACAGCTTCATTACAGTTTGACAGGTTGCTTCACTCCTGAATCCTGCATATTACTACAAATGAAGTCCATGTACCATTTCTGACCCTTAAACCTACTAGACAGTAATAATTGAATTCACTAATAACATTATTTATTTAGAAAGTATCTTAAAAAGACCATATCATGTTTAATATGCTGGTTATGCCTTCACCGTCCTGAAGTTACACATGTTTCACCAACTTTTACTTATAATAACTGTTCCTGTAATCACTTCATAACAGATGAATACCTTTACTGAATTTTCTGCTTCAGTTTTACTGCCTTTTCAAATTTATTCTAAAGATATTTAGTGTTTTACTCACTATCCACAGTTCTACACCACTCTATAAACTCTATACACAATTCTTGTACATGTACACGTTTCTAGTTTAAAAAAAAAAACTAAGGAAATATGATTTTCATAAATCGCCCTGGTACTAGTCCCTCAAAAGACCGTCCCTTCTCTCTCTCAGGCCCAGAGCATAGAGCAATGAAATATTACATCCAGGAGGCCCTGGCCTTGGGATTCATAAATCCATCCACCGTGTTTATTATGGGAAAGAAGGATTGGGGCCTTTGCCCCCACTATTGGGGTTTGAATCACAATCAAGGATCGGTACCCTCTTACCCTTATGACCTGCAGCAGGCAGCCATCTTCACCAAGGGGGACCTGCGCAGTGCCTACAAGTAGGGTGATAAGTACTCCATCAGGCTCTTGAGTATTTGATTATGCATTTCATATTCTTGAACACCGTGGTGGATTGGTCTCCGCCAATGTTACTAAAATTGGTCCAGTGCTTCCTGGGCTTCACAGATTTCCTCCAGAGGTTCATAAAAAACTACAGTACCGTGACGACACCATTGACTGTCCTCACTCGTAAACCCCCTGGACAGTTCCAGTGGACCACCGAGGCAAAAGTGTGGTAAATTTGTGGTAAAAGTCGATGCATCTGAGGTGGGCCTGGGTGCGGTGCTATCTCAGCGCTCAGGTCCTTTTCAGAAGCAGCACTTCTTTTTGCATCACCTGGAGAAAGGCCAAACAAGCACTCCAAGCTGCAGTGGGCAACCAAAAATAGAACACAGGCCATAGATGCAGACCTGCACCCTCTTTCTGTCCCAGCCAGTGGGTATGACTATTAGCCACTTGGGGTTCCTTCCTGTAAGCTGGCCCTTTAAAGTGCTTTGTCTGGCCCTGCCACCCACCATGTGTGTAAACCCCACTTTCCGTGTCTCCTGCATTAAGCCTGTACTGAGTTGCACCAGGGCTCCTGCCCCACTGGCCCCTCGCATGGTGAGAGGTGGCCCAGTTTACACCATCAGATGATGTCTGTCAAGTTAGGGCACTACCCAGTATCTGGTGGACTGGGAGAATTATGGCCCTCCCAGCCCTGGATATAAGTATAACCTGGATATAACAGTATCTAGTACCTTGCTTCTTTTAATGCTCTCTGTAAACTGGTTCCATGCTCTCTGTAAACTGGTTCCATTTAAGAGCAGCTTAGTGGCTAAACACTACTTCTTTGTGTGTAGTCTTTAACTTAGGCAGGACTAGACGACTAATCCTAATGATCTGAAAGTTCTGTTTGGCTCAGACCCATAACAGAACCTTAAAGTCTGTTCTGTAGCATAGTGGTATCTAATGTAAGGATTTAAGAATAGGAGTGATGTTACCTTGCTTTACTTTTTTCAATCAATTAAAGTTGTTTGCTATTAGAGGACCATTACAGGGATCCACACTGCTAGAAATTAAGGTCTAGTCGAGTTTGTCCAGGTTTGGTTTTTTGAAGCTGTTAAGTATTTCTGTCAGTATTGCTTCTTCTGCTTTGCCAACTCACACACTGTAAAAAATTTTTAAGTCTCGTCAACTAAAAAATTCTTAGTTGCACCTATTTTTTTTAGTTGGTCTAATTTATACTCTACAAGTTGCATATTTTAAGTTTTGCTGACAAGTATAGAATTTAATCTAATTAAAGAAAATAAGTTGAGTCAATGAAATGTTATATATTAAACAAATACACCTAGTGAGTCCAACTAAATACTTTTTGTTGTGCCAGCTACAATTGTTTAGTTCAGTTAATTATTAATTAGTATCCAAGTTGCCCAAACTATAAATTTTATGCTGTATCAAGTAAATGCAAAATATACAGTATATAATTAAGTAAACGCTGAAAAGTAAACATACTTTTTTAACAAATGCATTTATTTGCATGTCATAAAGAAAACATAAAACATCACCAAACAGGCATATGAGAGCTGCTTTATAAATGTAACAAATTACATTGAAATGGTTTCTTTACAGCAGCCTTATGTATTAAAAGGGCATTTTTTTAACAAAAATTTCTTGTGTCCACTTCAGTGTTAGGTACACAACCTCACAAAAATTAAAAAAAACCTTGGTCATAAACCATTTGTAACTAACATTAATAACTAATGACAGAACAGCAGCCAAACATATGTGACAACCATGTAGTAATTAGTGCAATACCTTGTTGTGCTTTAGAGATTGTAAAAGGTGGAGGCAAGTGTCCTGGTCCATTTTAACAGAAAACATTTTTAACTGTTTTAACTGCACTGCACTTAGTCAATCTGGCAAGAGTGGGTTAATAGGTCACACAAACTGAAAATCCGAACATAAAGTTTCCAAAGTAGAATGACAAGAAACAATAATTATATAATATAAAAACCTGCAGCATCTAAGAAGAAAGTCTTTTGAATATTCAATGTTTAATGCATACAAAAGACCAAAAAGTAGAATGAAGGCATTAGTGTAGTCTGGCAAGATATCCATCTCTACCTCCTCTTCAAGTACAACTGCAACACTGACCACACTGGTCAGTGATTGTGATGGGTCAGCACTCTCCTTCACCACTTCAAGAATCCCCATTTTTACGTTCTTCGTGTGGTCCTGCAGTGCTTCAGTATCCTACGGAGCACATTAACATTAGAGCCCCATTTATTTCTCCAAGAAATCTTACTACACACATTTCAATGTTTTACACATAAATACAGCTAAAGTGCCTTGTTTTATATTTCATTATGGCTAAATCAGTTACTTGGCTCACAGCAGTGAGAAAAACAAATTACCAATATGGTCTTTGAAATGGAAGGACGCTCCCTCATGTACAAAGGAAGACCCCGGAGAGCAGTAGATCTTCTACGTGCTGTTAGATTTGTGGTCTGTCCGAAAATAATGAATACAAAAATAGAAACAGTGGAGAGGTGGTTAATAGTGGCACCTTAAGATGACGACTAAAATTAGTTGCATAAAATCCTCCAGATTAT
Source organism: Megaleporinus macrocephalus (assembly GCA_021613375.1). Taxonomy (NCBI): domain Eukaryota; kingdom Metazoa; phylum Chordata; class Actinopteri; order Characiformes; family Anostomidae; genus Megaleporinus; species Megaleporinus macrocephalus. The sequence continues at coordinate 38,870,689 of CM038725.1, forward strand.
GCAAAAAAAAAAAAAAAAAAAAAACAATACTCCATGGTGAAGAAATTGGTAAGCTACCTGTGAATCCAGTTTCTCCAGAAGCTTTTCCATTTCACTACCTCTGCCCTGATTTGCTTTGACTCTTTATATCTTCAGGCATCCTTTGGGGTGATTGTCCAACGATGTAAGGAATGTTGACTTGAGATCAGGCAGTTAATGCATTAAAACTCTGCATACACCTGAGAGAGGGAGATGGAGAGAGAGAGAGAGAGAGAGATGGGCAGAGAGAGAGAGGGAAAGAGAGGGAGATGGGCAAAGAGTGAAAGACAGAGATGGGCCGAGAGAGAGAGAGAGAGAATAATTATAACCATGTTTCAAACATTCATTGCAGTGGTGCCTGAAACAAATATATATATATTTTTAAATTGCTCCAGCTATAAGTACTTAATTAGAAATCGACTGGGCTTCAGCAAATGCTTAATTACCACACAGATCTAGCTAGCTAGGTAGGTAACGTCAGCCCGCATGCTAAAAGTTTGCCCAAATGATAAAGTTCAATTTGAAACGGACAGTTAACACGAAACAGTTAATTAACCTTTCATCGGTAGCTTGTCCTTGTCAACCACGACAGTATAAGCACTAACATTACTAAACTCAGGGCAAAGTTAGAGGTGGCTGCCTAGTTAGCGCTAGCTTTGGTAGCTACACGTTTGGAAAATATAATGAAATACGACCTTGTTCAAAATTCAAACTTAACAAACACCACTAAGTTAGTTGTTGTAGCTTAGTAAAAACCCACCTTAACTTCACTCAGCGTATGGTGAAATGCTTTTCATTTTGGTCCAAAAAGCACCAAGAAAAACGTCTCTTGTGCACATGCGCAGTAGTTTCACCACTACCACTATTGCTCCCCCAACAGAGTTTTCTTCTTTGGGCTTGACATGTTGACTGAAAACCATAATGTTATCACTATAATAATATAATAATAAAAATGATGTTGAATGGTAAAAATGCTGCAGCTGATGGCACAACATGTTTTTTGTTTTTGGGGTAACTTGTTTTATGTTTCATGCTTTGCCCACATTTATTTTTGTATTCACAGAACATAAGCAAACAAATATTTTTTACAGTGTACATAACGGTTTCCTTTACTATTGTTTTTGCAGTGTGTTTTTCAAATTTGTCTTTACAAGCCATTTTTAGCCTGTTTTAGCCGTCTTTGGCTTTGTTTTCAACTTTGTGGGAGAAGTTTGGGAACCTTCTCTGTTCCAGTATGACTGAGTCCCAAGGGACAAAGCAGCTCCATACTGGCTGGTTGGGTGAGTTTTGGTGTGTAAGAACTTGACTGACCCTCACAGAGTCCTGACCTCAAGCCCTTGAAGATGAGGATTGTGAGCCTCTTGTCCAACACCAGTGTTTCACCAATGGGCAAAATTTCCCACAGACCCTCTAAAATTTTTTAGAACCCTTCCCAGAAGAGGGGAGGCTCTAATAACTGCAATAGATTGACATCTAATAAACATTCTCCTGAACAGAGCACAGGATGTCCTGAGATGAAGAATGAGTTAAATCAGATAAAAGAAAAAAGAGAAGTCAGCTTTGGTGCACCTTCAAGTTCCTTTAAAATAACAGTGGACCTTCAGACATGTTCTATCAGGACAAGTCGCTAAATGACCTCTTTGGAATGCAGCTCCAGGGAGTTACGATAAGAATCCCAGTTCTGTGGAAAACTGCGGACCTCTAAACTTAGTAATTATAATATCCTCTTTAGTAAACTGCTGCAGGTGGTTATCGTAAGGCTACCTGCTTCAACGGAGAACAATATACGTCTTTCTGCACATCAAGTCATTCATTGCAGTACAGCTGCAGGTAGTTACGGTAAGCCTCGCTTGTGTAATGATCCTGTTCTAGCCTGTATCTGAACAAACACATCAGCAGAGCTTTGGTTTGTATTCAGCAGTAAAATCATAAGAAACAGAAACAGTTAACACTGAAACCGTCAGTCCAGAACAGCAGCTCAGTCTTAGTAACGTTCCTCTTCACATTATTCTGTTTCATTACTCATTAGCTGTTTAGCTAAAACACTGACACACTATATCAAATGGGGTTTTTACTGAACCTGAGATCATTAGTTCCATATCACAGTTAATGGTGTGTGAAATGGGCGGAGACTGAACACAGGACTCGGTGAAACACTGCATGAAGAGCTCTACCTGAATGTAAGCAGATCAGAACAGAGTGAGTGTAAATCTGTGATCTCTTGTGGGGATTGGTGAGTAATAGTGCAAAGCTGAATTCTCTTTGTCATTGCAGCTAGCTTACCACTTATGGCTAGCTTCTGTCCTCTTATATCCAACGAATTTCATTGATCTTTTTAATGAATATTGATTAATTAACTTCATAGCTGCAGCTAAGTTTTTAGTCTTTTAAGCTGATGTTTAAAATTGTGGAATTTAAATAAAATCTCATGGAAAATAATTTTGTGATTGTGGAAAACGGCTCTCTGTCTCCAACAAACGAACCTGGGTTGCTGGTTATTTAAGGCTAATATTTACTTGTCATTATTTCCTGAGGTGAAACTCCTCAGATGGCGTAGTCGGATTATTGAATATTTGTTATAGTAGATTATCCCTTTTATGACCACTAGGGCTTGGTGATTTTAATGGGTATTAGCCGCATCACAATAACATAAAGCAGGAGAACCCAACTAGCAGCACACAAACTCTAAAAAATGTAACTCCTTATCTGAGAATAATGATTGATTTATGATAATGTATTTAAAATGTAACACGTAAACAGTTTGGGCTCAGTGTTTAATACTGAAACAGACTCACAACTTCACATAGATTCAACACGAGCAGTGAAACAGCTCACCACTACAATCTGTTGTAGCAAGTGTGTGCAGTTTACTGCATTAGAGCCAGTTAATAGCGCCTCCCTGTGGAGAAACATCAGCCTGATGTAAAAGTGACTCACCGAGACAACTTTTCTTTCACTCCTTCATTACGGGCATATTTTGAATTTTGGTTCTTGGTCTCTGCTGGGTTTATGACTCTACTCTCAGGTTTGTCCCTGGTGACCATTACAGCACTCAGCGTCAGTTATCATCATAATTATTAATTTATAAAATCCAGTTTATTGGGTATTTCAGTTGTTCTCTGATGTTGTTGTAGCCCGTATGTCAGTTTGAATGATATTAATCACTGAAATGAGTGCAGGTTTGAAGGGGGGGCCGAGTAAGGGGTAAGTTAGTTTTAGGACATGAATTTACAGAATAGGCCTTTGAGAATTCATCCTGAATGTCTGTCAAGTCTTAAATCAGATGAAGCCAGTGTCTGTGTTTGGACACAACCTTAAAGTAACAAAGACTTGACAGATGGTGGCATTGAGGCACAGTCCTAACGCTCTGACGGTATCCAGGAAAAGGAGAAGAAGCACAGCAGATGCAGGAAAGCTCCCCGCTAACCATCAACAACCAGGTGATACTCTTAAGCTACTCTTAAACCCTAAACTTAGAGCTGGTGTCTCGCCATCTCTCCAGCAGAAAAACAATCCAGACTCCAGTGAGTCTTCAGCGCTTCCCAAAACCTGACATGTGTATTAACATCACTATTAATATTTAACATTAAATTAAACTGCATTAGGTCTCCATTAACCAATCACAACCCCAGCGAACATTGCTTATATTTAATAATATTGCTTTGCTTTACAGCAGAAAGGTGGGAGATCATCTGCCCCTCAGGAATAATAAGATGAGCAGTCCTGTTTAACAAACACACACAGAACGTCTTGCAGTGCAGGATCTTTATTGATCAAATGATTGTATTAGTCAATGTCATGCGGTATCTCCACTCACTGTCCACTGTATCAGCTCCACTGACCATACAGGACCTCCACTCACTGTCCACTGTATCAGCTCCACTGACCATACAGGAGCTCCACTCACTGTCCACTGTATCAGCTCCACTGACCATACAGGACCTCCACTCACTGTCCACTGTATCAGCTCCACTGACCATACAGGACCTACACTCACTGTCCACTGTATCAGCTCCACTGACCATACAGGACCTCCACTCACTGTCCACTGTATCAGCTCCACTGACCATACAGGACCTACACTCACTGTCCACTGTATCAGCTCCACTGACCATACAGGAGCTCCACTCACTGTCCACTGTATCAGCTCCACTGACCATGCAGGACCTCCACTCACTGTCCACTGTATCAGCTCCACTGACCATACAGGAGCTCCACTTACAGACTGTAGTTCATCTGATTCTCTGTATACTTTATTACTCTGTTCTTTAATGATCAGGACCCCCACAGGACCACCACAGAGCAGATACTATTAGGGAGGTGGATCATTCTCAGCACTGGTGTGTAAGTGTGTGTAGCTAAAGAAGTAGCCAGGTGGTGTACATGTTGTAGAATAAAGTATAAACTTCTAGAAATAATATTACATCATTAAAGACAAACCAGATGAGAAACTAGAAAAAAGGTTATTTATTAAAAAGCATGAAGCAAAATTATTTGGTTGGCAAAGTCAAAATCAATAGGACTGATTACTGATGAGTAATGCAGGTAATCCAGAAACGCTGCAGTAGCCTCAGCAGACTCCGTACACTCCTGCAAACACAGAAGAATTATACACAGAGAATAATTTCTGATTGATTGAAATCAGACATCACAGTTATTAAACAGACTGTTATATGATTATAATATATATTTATAAAATCTATCAATTGACAGTACATTGTTTATATTGACTGTGATCAGAAACCAGATCTCCTACTAACTGAACACAATCATTTATTCAATAGTTTGTTATAAACATTTAACTGATTTGGTACAATCATTTATTGATGTGTCATAACAAACATGTTTGTAGAAAATGTGTTAATTTGAAGTGTTAATGTACTTTGTACAGTTATATACCTTTGAGAACTTTATTCACTTCCACATCTCCAGATATAATGAGCTTTTTAGGGTTCTCTGTGTACATCATGGTTTTTTTAAAATTCAGCAAATGCTTTTTGTCGACATCCACAATGAATTCAGAGCTGGTGCACAAGATCTTGATCTGAAAAACAGAATGAAGTTGTTAAAATGGAAGAATCTGTACATGAATAAAGTGAAATATTTATTATATAATTCATAGTAGATACTAAATAATTACTGGTAGGGATTTAATAATTCTTACTAGTTAGGGATTTAATAATTCTTACTAGCTATTTAATAATTCTAACTAGAGCAATCCATAGTGATTACTGAGTAATTCAATGTAGATACTAAATCATTTATATTTGATACTGAATATTTCACTGTTGATTCTAATAGTTGATATCAGTTTATACTGAAAAGGTTATAGTAGCCACTGAATAGTATATAACAGATACTAGCCAATTAATGTTAGTCATTGAATAATTCATAGTGATTACTGAGTAATTAACTAAAGTGTATGAAACATTAACAGGAATGCTTGTTCTCAATGTTCACCTCAAAAGGTTTTCCACAGATGAAAGGGAAGTAAGGAAGTTCTTTTTCCTCAGTTTGCCAAACACCATCAACCTTGTTGTTCCTCACGATCATCTGCTTCCCATTGTAATTGAATCGTGGGTTGAAATAAAAGGCTACATCATCACCTATCAGGAAGTTGATATGGAATCTGATGGGAAAGAAGACATTTTCATTTGTATTTTATTTTTATATGTGTTTTCTGTTATATAACCCAGTGTGTGTTCTTACCCATCAGCATTTTCTTTAGGCTGACCATGGACGGTGGCGAGTGTATGCCTCTTGGGTCCTTCAGGCAGAACCTGTTCATATGGAATTTTTGGATTGAGTTCTCCTGGGCAGAAATCAGACAAGATCATTAAGTTCTGCTCTTCATGCTCCTGGTGCTGTAAATATCATTCCTACTAAAGCTGGCCAGTTAATGACAGTGAGCTTTCTAGCTGGATCATCACCAACTCCCCTTAAACCTGGTAAGTCAGGCCGTATAGTTCCAGAACAGAATATTAAGGCAGTATATTTTACTCATGTAACGACGAAAAACTTGAAAGCAGTGCTAAAATAATTATGCTGTTAAAAATATTTATTTAAATTCTGCTTATAGAATTAGCGACTAAAGCTGATCTCATGTTTGAATCTTCTGATCATTTCACAAAAAACATCAATTCACTTCAAATTATGATTAAACTCTTTCATGTTTGTTATGTTTTATTATCTGTGTAAAGTATACCATACAGTGAAAAAATACTGAGTAAGGAGAAAAAAGTACTCTTTAATTTCTGTGTAATTTGTGTTCATTTTTTTTGCTTTTTGACACTAATTAATAAGTAACTTGTTTTGCAGTGACGGGTTCATACCTGTGAGAACATGTTTGACCTCTACATCTCCTGTAATGGTGAGTATTATAAAGTTCTCAATGTCTTTTATACGATGTGCAAAATTTAAAACATGCTTGTTGTCAACTTCAACAATGAATTCAGAGCTGGTGCAGACAATCTTCATCTGAAAAACATAGTTCATTAAAATGTAGGAATCTGTATGTGAATAAAGTTGAAGAATGAAGAATGTTGACTACATGATTCATAGTAGAAACTGAATAATTCATAGTAGACACTGAATAATTCATAGTAGATACTGATTAATTCATAGTAAATACTGAATAGTTCACAGTAGATACTGAATAATTCAGTGTAGATACTGAATAATTCATTGTAGATATTGAATAGTTCACAGTAGATACTGAATAATTCATAGTAGACACTGAATAGTTCATAGTAGGCATGGAACAATTTATAGTAGATACTGAATAATTCATAGTTGATTACTGAATAATTCTTAGATACTGAATAGTTCACAGTATATACTGAATAATTAATAGAAGATACTGAATAATTCATAGTAGATATTGAATCATTCATAGTAGTTACTGACTAATTCATAGTAGACACTGAATAATTCATAGTAGATACTGAATAATTCATAGTAGATACTGAATAATTCATAGTATATACTGACTAATTCATAGTAGTTACTGACTAATACATAGTAGATCCTGACTAATTTATAATATATAATGACTAATTTATAGTAGATACTGAATAATTCATAGTAGATACGGAATAATTCATAGTATATACTGACTAATTCATAGGAGTTACTGACTAATACATAGTAGATCCTGACTAATTTATAATAGATAATGACTAATTTATAGTAGATACTGAATAGTTCACAGTAGATACTGAATAATTCATAGTAGATACTGAATAGTTCACAGTAGATACTTAATAATTCTCAGTAGATTCTGAATATTTCATAGTAGATACTGAATAAGTAATAGAAAATACTGAAAGATTCACTGTAAATACTAAATAATTCAACTGCTTAATAGTGTAAAAGTTGAGCCGGAGTGTTTGTTCACAACACTCACCTCGAAAGGTTTTCCATATGCAAAAGGGAAGAAAGGAAGTGTCCGTTCCTCAGTTTGCCAAATATCATCAACCCTGCTGTTTCTTACAATCACCTGGTTCCCATTTTCATCAAAGCGTGGGTTGAAGACAAAGGCCACGTCCTTACCTTTGTAAAAGTTGATTTCAAATCTATTGGAATAAAGACATTTTCATTCGTATTTTAATACTTTAATTAAGAGTAGGGATGATGTCTAAAATATGAATAAATGTAAATACAAATGGAAAGTGCTGATTTGTAAATCTCATAGACCCTTATTTTATTCACAACAGAACATAGAACACATATCAGATGTTGAAAGTAGTAAATTTATATAGAACTTGATGCAGCAACACATCTCACAAAGTTTTGACAGGAGCAACAAAAGGCTGGAAGTGTTACTAATAAAAAACAGCTGGAGTCACATGACTCAGTCACTTAGATAGGCGGAGTCTCTCACACACAAAGATCAGAGGTTCACCAATCTGTGAAATACTGTGTCTAAAAATTGTGAACCAATTTCAGAAAAATTGTCAAAGACTTTGGTTCCCACACCATCTACAGGACATAATATCAGACTCTGGAGAAATCCCTATGAACAAGGGACGCAAAGACAGATGAGCAATTTTCGGATGCTGGTGATCTACTGTGACTCTACTGTTCTCCATATCTATATCTATTTAATTCAGAACACTCTGTACCACCGTCTCTACCAGTGACTCTACTGTTCTCCATATTTATATCTATTTAATTCAGAACACTCTGTACCACCGTTTCTACCAGTGACTCTACTGTTCTTTATATTTATATCTATTTAATTCAGAACACTCTGTACCACCGTCTCTACCAGTGACTCTACTGTTCTCCATATTTATATCTATTTAATTCAGAACACTCTGTACCACCGTCTCTACCAGTGACTCTACTGTTCTCCATATTTATATCTATTTAATTCAGAACACTCTGCAAATGTACAGAAGTTTCAGAACAACATCATACTGCATCATCACAACAGCACAGAGTTGCTGCTGAACTGACCTGCCCGCAGTCCAGACCTTCACCAATAAAACATTTGAAGCATCATGAAACTAACAATCCAGCACAGAAGATCCAGAGAAGATCCACAGAAAATCCAAAGTCAGAACAACATTCCTCTCCAGAACTCCAGCAGTTGGTCTCCTAACTTCCCAGAGGTTTACAGACTGGTGGTAAAAGAAGAGTTGATGCTACACGATGGTAGACGTGATCCGGATCCAATTTTTTGGAGACGTGTTGCTTCATCAAGTTCTAAATTAGTTAATAACTTTCATGCAATGGTAAAATGTCTCACTTTCTACATCTGATATGTGAATCTATTGTGAATAAAATATGTGTGAGTGGGATTAACAAAGAATTGCATCCTGTTTTATTTACATTTATGTACATTTATCACACCATTCAAATTTTTGAGAATTAAGGCTGTTTTTAAATGTGCTTTTCTGTTTTATCACTCATGTTGGTTTTACCTGTCAGCATTTACTGCAGGCAGACCATGGATGATAAAGAGTGTTTGGTTCTTGAGTCCTTCAGGCAGAAGCTGCTCATATGGATGCTCATTTGCCAAGAAGCCTCCTGGACAGAAATCAGAAAAGATCATTAAGTTCTGCTCTTCATGCTCCATGTGGTGTAAACATCATTCCTACTAAAGCTGGCCAGTTAATAACACTGAGCCTCCTATTATCATTTCTTATTATATAGCACAGCCTATACATTACTGTGGTTTGAGGACTGAAGGTAGAAACAGATTCTGTTTTGAAAGTTGTTTAACATTCTTCTGTTAAATAAGTCATCAGCTTGTATAGCTGTGCTACCATACAAGTATTGTTGGGTTTCAAAATTCTAGAACCATATACCCATTACAGAAATAAAGTTTGATTCCGTTTATCAGTTCCTACAAGTATGTTTTCATTTATACATGTTTCAAAGTTCATGACCGAAATTATTGAAAAATACATCTGTAAGAATGCAGCTATCTGCCAGGACAGCACGTGTTGTTTTGATTGGTTCCACTGCAGTATTAACAGAAGAAATGTCACTGGAAACACTCTGTGTGACTCGACTACGTGAAAGAAAATGAAAAGCATCATATATGTGAAACACAATCCGAAAGAGGTTGAACATGAATGTGGTCTTCAAACCTGAGAGCTGCATTAACAACCTCCACATAAAGTGCTAGCACCTTGTTAGCACATGAATCTTTCTCGTTAGCACCGAGGGAAAATTAGGGGAAAGCTAAACAAGTCTAAAAAATAGTGTCAAAAAGTGGTGGCTGCATTTGCACTATAAGTTACATCCTTTTAAGTGATAAGTCTCCAGCATTTAGGCAAATTTAAAACTCTTTCATCCAGACATCCTTCTACACAACATTTACCTTCTTCTTCATCCATCTACTACCCAAGCATTTCCTTCCCCTCCAGATATCCTTCTATTTAGGAAGTACCTTCACCTTCACATGCCCTTCTACTCAACAACTACCTTGTCTTCAAGATGACCTTCTACTCAAGAACTACATTCTCCTCCAGATATCCAATTCAATTCAAGAGTTACCATCTCTTCTAGTAATCTTTCTACTAAATAACTATTTTCTTTTCCAGATACCGTTCTGCTTAAAAAGTACCTTCACCTCCAGATACCCTTTTGCTGAAGAGCTACCTTGTCGTCCAGATGACCTTTTACATAACATCTACATTCTCCACCAGGTGCCCTCTTGCTCAAGAGCTACCTTCTCCTCCAAATGTCCTTCTATTGAAGAACTACCTTTTTGTTCAGTTGCCCTTCAACTCAAAAACTTCCAGATATCCATCTACACAAGCACTTCCTTCTCCTCCAGACATCCATCAACATGAGCACTACCTTCCCCTACAAACATCCTGCTACTCAAGAAATACCTTCTCCTCCAGACATCCATCTTCTCTAGCACTACTTTGTCCTCCAGATGAGCTTCTACTGAAGAATTGCTTTTTTTCAGACATTCTTCTGCTCAATAATAACCTTATCCTTCAGACACCCTTTTGCTGAAAAACTACGGGGGCAGTCATGGCCTGAAGTTTAGGGACCTGGTCTTGTGCCCGGAAGGTCGCCGGTTCAATCCCAGGGACCGGCAAGCCACGACTGTAGTGCCCTTGAGCAAGGCACCTAACCCCAACTGCTCCCTGGGCGCAGTGGATAAGGGCTGCCCATCGCTCCGGGTACGTGTGCTCACTGCCCCCTAGTGTGTATGTTCACTAGTGTGTGTGTATATGTGGGTGTTTCACTGCACTGATGGGTTAAACACATGTGGCCAATTCTAGTTTAAAGTTCTACCTTGTACTACATATGACTATCAGTTCTACCCCAAATGTCCATCTATTGAACAACTGCCTTCTCGTCCAGAAGCCCTTCTACTCAAGCACTATTTTCACCTTTCAATTTCAATTCAAGAACAGCCTTCTCCAGACAACTTTCTACTTAAGCACTCCCTTTTTCTCCAGACAAGCTCGTACTGAAGAACTACTTCTCTGCCAGACATTCTTGTGATCCAGGCGTCCCTCTACTCAAGATGTACTTTCTCTTTCAGACGTTCCAGATGTCATTATAGTCACAAAAACAAATAAAACATAAAGTATTGTTATAAAGCATAAAACTTGTTTGTTAATGGTTGATCTATGTCTCTACTGAGATGCTCCTTAATGACTATTTAGTTTTCTGTTATTTTCCTGTAGACTAAACAGCAACAAAAATTTAACTCTGTAATGCTACTCATTTCAGCTGTTTACTTACAGTAACATTAGGTGATCACCCCCAGATTACCTGTACACGCTACAATACTCACTCCTACTGACCACCAGCACCATCAGCTCAGCTTCTCCTTCACCAGTTTTCCTGTTTCCACCTTAAATGAAGCGGCAGGTACGTTCTGGCTCCTGCTGCACTGTTTAAGGTGGAACAGGAAAACTGGTGAATGAGCTGCTTCACCCTCGTGTTCTCGGTAGGAGTGAGTATTGTAGAGTGAACAGTTGGTCTGGGGGTGATGTGACTGGTCACTGGTGAGAGGTTTAAAACTACAGCTACAATAAACTGGAAAAGGAAGTCTCTCGTCCTGACCGCAGACGAAGGGTCAGACAGTTCTGCTGCTGTTTTTCTATTGTATTGTATTCTAACGCAAACTAATTTTTTAGTATTTTTCGTTTCATGATGCTCCAAATGTTTTAATGGTAAAGGTCTGGACTGCAGGCAGGTCAGTTCAGCAGGCCTGGACTATGTGCTGTTATAAGGGATGCAGTATGTGGTTTACTGTCTTGCTGAAATATACAAGGTCTTCCCTGAAAGAGACGCTGTCTGGATGGAGCAGATGTTGTTCTAAAACCTCTGTGTACTGTTCAGCAACTCCATACAATTAAATTAATTTAACCATAGAACTGTTTTCCATTCCATTTCTATTTCAAATGAGCATTAGCCTAGAGAAGCATTTGTGGAGCCTCTTGTTTCATGATACAGCTTTAACTTGTATTTGTGAACTTGTATGAGTTCACAGACGGTGATTTCTGGAAGTGATCCTGAGCTCATGCAGTGATTTCCAGAATGGAATCAGGTCTGAGGACCGGAAGATCACAAGCATCCAATACTGACCGTCAGCCTTGTCCCTTGTGCACAGGGATTTCTCCAGGTTCTCTGAATCTTATTATATCATGTACTATAGATCATATACTTCATAATGTTATATTTAGGTAAAAAAAATGTTTCAAAATTGTTCCAGGCTTTTGAGAAATTTTGTCTCTCTATAATACTTTTTTTTTTAGCAAATTGATCCTCCAGCAGTTTTTTATTAGTACCACTTTTATTAGTACCAGCCTTTTGTTGCTCCTGTCCCAAATTATGAATGTGTTGATAATTTTTATGTTAAAATGTCTCACTTTCAACATCTTATATGTGTTCTATGTTATGCTGTAAATAAAATATGGTCTATGGGTTAAATTAATTTTGATTCATATTTATTTACATTTTACACAACATTCCAACATTTTTGGAATTGGGGTTGTGAACAGCTCAGCCTTTTAATAACTGTATAAAAAAAGTAGACCATATTGTAGCAATGTTGCTTGTTTGCTGGGCAGCTGGACAAGCATTTCCTAAGATATTTACCAAAGAGGGACAGCAGACTATGTGAGAAATGAGAGAAATACGAAAAACTAAAGCAATCTACAGCACCACCAGTGATATTTTGCGAAACTTTGTGTGATGGATGAAATAGTGGCTACCTTTGTTGATACAATGATAGATGTGGCTATACAAAAAGTACAATCCATGTAGAAATATAAAGATATAGAAATAAAAAGAAAAAACTTCAATTCCCAAAGCTGCCACATGCTTTGAGGCAGTCGTGGGCTGGAGGTTGTGGAATCAGTCTTGTGACTGGAAGGTTGCCAGTTGACATGACATGACATGACTGAAGGCCCCTAAGCCCTGACTGCTCCCTGGGCTGCCCACCACTCTGAGCAAGTGTGCTCACTGCCCCCTAGTGTGTCTGTTCTATCTATCTATCTATCTATCTATCTATCTATCTATCTATCTATCTATCTATCTATCTATCTATCTATCTATCTGTTTACTAGTGTGTGTGTTTGTGAGTGTTTCACTACACAGATTGGTTAAATTTGGAGATCTTGAATTTCACTCTGGGATCAATAAAGTATTTTTTAATAACATAATACATTTTCAATAGCAGCCCATTCTAGCACCTGCACTTTCTGATTATGCAGTTGCCCATGCAAAATGAAAGTAACTGTTGACTAAGGATGAAGAATTACTGATACATTAACTGTCAACACATTGATAATGAAGCCTTAATTAAGATTTTCCTTAATAAATGAAAGAAGTCTTAACTGTTAACACACTAATGATTAAGTATTTATGAAGTCTTAACTGTTAATACACTAATGATTAAGTATTAATGAAGTCTTAACTGTTAATACACTAATGATAAGGTATTATTGAACCATTAACTGTTAACACACTGAAGTATAGTATTAATAAAGTATTAACTGTTAAAACAATAATGATGAAGTGCAGTATTAATGACGTATTAACAGTTAATAATTAATACTTCATCATTAGTGTGTTAACAGTTAATACATAATTAGTAAACTATGACAGTGATGGAGTATTAATAAAGAATTAACTGTTAATACAATAATCTGTACTGATTCCAGGATTTACAGCTTCATTACAGTTTGACAGGTTGCTTCACTCCTGAATCCTGCATGTTACTACAAATGAAGTCCATGTACCATTTCTGACCCTTAAACCTACTAGACAGTAATAACATTATTTATTCAGAAAGTGTCTTAAAAAGACCATATCATGTTTAATATGCTGGTGATGCCTTCACCGTCCTGAAGTTACACATCTTTCACCAACTTTTACTTATAATTACTCAGTAGTCTTGTAGTGTAGATCAGTACATACAGAGTAAATCCTGTTACCTTTAGTCAGAGCCTCCTGTACCTCTTGAAGAAGTTGTGTCTGGCCCATCTTTATGAGAGTTACCTCTGTGATCCTTGTTGTATGTGATCTACCAAGGAGCTTAATCAGAAAGTCGATCATCTCCTGCAGGGTTTTGCTCTCTGCCAGGTTCTTTGGTACATGAGCATGGAACTCCACAGCTGTCTCGTTCAGTATCTGCTTCAGCTCAGCAGTATTCTTATTCTCAAGAGCTTTCAGGAGAATCTCCTGGTATTTGGCGTTATTTGTCATCTAGACAGTGAAAGAAAACATAACATGTTGGTGTTACAGAGACGAACTTTCATCTGGAAAGAGAATAAATCAAATTAAATCACTTCATTTTAGGTTAAATCAGGATCAGAAGAAAGTGGAACTGAACTATTCTGTACAGATACAGGAGCTGCTGTGTTCCTTTAATCACTTCATAACAGATTAAACACTTCACTGCCTTTTTACTGCCTTTTCAGATTTATTCTAAAGATATTTATTGTTTTACTTACTGTCCACAGTTCGACACTTCTCTATAAATATACACATATAAATGTGTCTATAAATATACACATAATATACAATTCTGTACATATACATGTTTCTAGTTTGAGGAAAGAAAAACTAATTAAGAAAATATCTGCAGGCGTATAAACAGAATCAAATTATTCCTCATTCTATTTTCTATCAACAGGAGATGATCAGTCAGTGTCCTACCTTTCAGTAGTACAGAGCTCCAAACTCCAGCAGTGGTCGTGTTCTGTCAGCTTCACTGACTAACAGGAAATATATAGAACTCACTAATGATATGCAGGTGACATCACATCAGGATCATCTGCATAAAAATCTTTATTTTACTGCATCACTGCTTTTTACTGCAACTAAATATATAAGTATGTACTTTACAGGTAACAGTTAGATACATATGTAATATTAGTGTAAGTTCTATGTTCATGTATTATTACTCATATTACATGTATATGAGGGAAAGGAAGAGCACTGACATCCAACCTGCGGCCAGACACGCTGCCACCACCAGAGGGAGGCAGAGAGCTGCACGACAGTAATTAGGGGTGACCTAAATATCACAGTGGTCAGTGTTTCTGTTCTGTTGGTATATCAACCTCAGTTCAACACAAGCATGAATATTCTCTACATTATTATTAATTATTAATAATTTACAGGATTTAAAAGTGGACATTGTTTCAGTAAAATATGAAATGAATAAAAAATGTTTTAGTAAATTGCATTTTATTTATTCATTCATTTATTTTTCAAGCTGTTTATCCTTCTGGTGGTGGCAGCATGTCTCTTACACACACCCATTCAAACCACCATCAGGTGGACCATCCATTACAGAAAGACCCAGCACATATTATGGATCCAGCACAACAGTCAGACCTGGATCAGGTAAAGGCAGCCCTAATTAACCAGCCGGCTGTTATAGGAAGACATGACCAGGCCCTGCAACAGATTCTAGAAGGTTGCAGGTTCTCACTGAAGCTATCAGTCAGGCTACTCTTACTTCCCTGGAGGTCCGTGGGAACTCCTAGGCTGAGGGCGTCCATCCCCAGAGTGTTATTCAGGGCAGTAACAAGCACAAGTAACAAGCTGCAGTGGGCAACCAAAAATAAATCACAGACCATAGATGCAGACCTGCACCCTCCTTCTATCCCAGTCAGTGGGTGTGAGTGTTAGCCACTTCGGGTTCCCTCCCGTAAGCTGGCTCCACGGTATGTGGGCCCATTTAAAGTGCTTTGTCTGGACCTGCCACCCACCATGCGTGTAAACACCACTTTCCGTGTCTCCTGCATTAAAGCCTGCACTGAGTTGCACCAGGGCTCCTGCCCCATTCAGTGAGTTATAGACCAGTAACAGAACCTTAAAGTCTGTTCTGTAACATAGTGGTATCCAATGTAAGGACTGAAGAATAGGAGTGATATTTACTTTTACTGACTCTTACTGCTGCATTTTTAATCAGTTACAGTTGTTTGCTTTTAGAAGACCATTACAGGGATCAACACTGCTAGAAAGTAAGGTGTAAATAGGTTTCTCCAGGTTTGGTTTAGTCAGAAGATCTCTAATGCTCAATAGATGATGAAACACTGATTTGGTAACTGTGAAAAAACTGAGATCAAACTCCATTAGTACACCAGTTAGTAGTTCTTATAGGGCTCTTAGATCCAGAAAGGCAGCTACTTCGTGTCTTTTATCAATATTCCTAAAACAAAATTCTCTTTTTTATTTTGATTGAAGTGCAGATACTTAAAGTGAATCAATGGGGATGAGTGTTGTTTGGGTAGATGTTTATGTTGATCTAAGCACCACTTACATAGCTGTGATAAGATAAACCTAAACAAAATCAGCTTTCAAAGCCAGATTCTTTAATGATGCACAAACAGAGTTATGAATTGAATGAAAACAATTTATTATTTCCACAAAGCCAAGAATCAAACAATACAGAATAATGTGATTATCATTTAGTCTAGCAAAAGAAATAAAAATAAAATCAGGTTTGATGATGCAGTGCAGTGTAGTTGATATACGAATGAGTCGTTTAGTATATCAATCGACTAAAATAAGATTGGGTGCTGGGTTACGTCACTGATCTCCAAACTTATTATCAGAACTGAAAAGGTTAAAGATTACGGGAAGATCAAATTAAATGCTGACAGACAGCAAAATAAACAGGAGACTTCCAGACAGTCAGAAAACTTAAAACTATATTAGAATCAAAACAGAAAGTTAGGATATCTGAAACTTTCTAAAACTTACTCTGACCTTAAAAATTACTTCACACACTTTAAATCAATAAATTAAATAAGCAAATACAATACAAGCCATAATGTGCACATTTTCAATATAGAATTTTAGTTAACTTTAAATTAGAAGTGATAGAAGTTAATTATTAAATCCTTATCAAGATATATACCAGATTAAAATAATAATCTGCAATTAATTGCTATTAAAGAATAATAAATTCTTACCTAATATGATTCCATAAAAGTAAATAAATCATACCAGAATAATATTATATTATATCCCTATATTATTACTTACTCCATATATTTAATAATTAACCTTGATTTATACTTATTAATCTAAACGTTAGCAACTGATCAGCATATTACTGGATCAAACACCCACCACCTCAAACCACATCCCACCTATAAAGAGGTCACCTTACAGAGTCATACAATAATTAGTAGCATTGTTACCATTTTCCTGCCCTTAGTCTGACCCTTGTGTGGTGAAGCAGGACATCAACAGAAACAGAGATAAGAGGAGATACGTGTGAGCCCCGTGTGGAGAAGTGACTCTAGAAGGTTCATATCTTCTCGTCTGCAGTCAGTGTTCCTCTGTAAACAGAACACAACATCAGAAATTTCACTTTGATTAACTGCTGTTTGTTCTGTAGACCATTCAGTAAAACATCTCTCTTATTTGAATGTTTACATTTTAGCAAATATACAAAATCTAAACTTTATTAACTCCAGTGATTCACTTTATTCTAATTCACATGAAAATTAGGCTTAAAGAATTTGTGCACTGCAGACAGACGACCAATCACATGCTGCTGTTCCTGCGAATTCAGCATATGTTCAGTTGGCAGCCTAACAGTGATCTCCTCTCTTAGGCACGTCTAGAACGTGTATGAACAAGCTGCTCTACTTGATTTACTCCCCACCTCCTTATTAACTACTATCATACTATCACTGCTGTTCAAAATAAATGTCAAGTTACCTTTGCATTATAGGAGATTGTAGACTTGCTTCCTGTATGGATCGTTCTGATCCTTGTAGCTCTGGTTGTTGATCCATGCAGTGAGGGTACTGACATGGCTACTGTTCATGACACCCTTGCTTTGAAGCTGGTTGGACCATTCGTTTACCATCTTTATAGACTGCTGTTTAAAACTGTTTTCAAAACTTATCACTCTGGTTTTACTCATTGGGTTCTGAACAACTTTGAAGTTCTTGGCACTGTTTGACCTGAATCTAGGCATTGCACCTGAGATGGTCAGTTTGAAGGTGCCCACAACATCGTCCTTGCTTATGGCAGTAGCTAAGCTCGTCTTGAAGGATGCTGATATTGTACTGGGGAAAACACCATATATTTCTTTTGGCACATAAACAGTTGGAAGATCACGGCCATGATCATTTTTCATATTAGAAGTCAAGCTTGTATCCAGAGTAGTTGCCACTTCAAGCATGGCTTTAGCAAGTTTGCTATTTTGGTTTAAATTTCTGCCTTCCAGTATACTCTTCACTGGTGGTTGGTGAAGCCCATTGATAAATTGTCCAATAGCGGGATTTGTTTTTGCACATTTTTGCCAATCTTTGTAAAATTCAGCTTTCCCAACCTCTTTTTGGAGCAACACTTTGTTTTCTTTTAGGACATTTTTTCGTGTCACTCCCTCTGCCATGTCCCCTCCTCTGATCTTTTCTGTCTGCTCTTTGCGTTTGAGGAGAGGCTCCCATTGTTCCGGGTGATTTAGTAGGCTGTCGGCCTCGACAGAACGGAGACGTGAAGCTTCCAAAGCGATCTCTTCTTCACCGGCCTCTGGTTTCAAGCCTCGCGCTAAGGCATGAAACAGGCTTTTGGTTACAATAACTACCTGCTTTTTGATTTGCACATCATATTTGCTGTTTGGGTTTTGGGCGCTCTTTGGTCTGTAGATGAGAGTCACGGTTTGACTGGCAGGCTTAGTTCCTGGATTCAGCTCCTGCATTTTGGTGAGCTTGCCTTGACTGTCCTCTGTTAGGATGACGACCTTAGTGCCGGTAGTTTCAGACAGAACTCTGATATCGAGAAGGGTACCTGCTGTTGTGGGGTTCCTGATCTTCTCAGAATGTGAATGTGAGAGTTTACCTGACTCTCCCGCAAGTGTAAGAATAGATTTCTTGTCTACAGGCATGTACGCAAGGTTTTGTCCAGCTTTTAGGTTTTTCTCTGTTCTTTCAGTCTTTAAGACATTTTTTACATAATTATCAATGATGCCATTTACTTCGCCTTGTACATGTGAAACAATGTGACTGGAGAACTTCTTGTGGAACACTTCTACCAAAGCATCAGCTAATGAAGTACTGATGGTGTCAGCTAAATCCTGCTTGAATTCTTTCAGCATCTGAATCTGTGAATCAGACAGATCGTTTAGCTTCACCTTCTCTGAGAAACTTTTTGCTTTTTTAAATTTATTCAGCTCTTCTTGAAGGTTTGAGAAAAACTTGCTTGAGAGACTGGATACTGTGGTGACGGCATCTATTGCCAGTGCTGACATGTGGATGGTTTGAATGGCTGTCAGAATTGAACGTGTTTTGCCTTTGGCATCAGATTTAGCCTTGTCAATCACTTGGGAAATGCATGAGTTAAGCTCTTTTTGCCAGGCAAGGTCATCATAGAATGGCTTTAATGCAGTGTCGCTGAACTGTCCAAAAATAGTCAGGAGTTTGCTCTTCCTGTTCTTGTCTTGCAGGAGATCAGATAATTGTTGTTTATTCTCAAGGTGGGAAAGTATAATTGAGTCTGCTAATGCAGCTAAGGGCTCCTTATATAAGTTATATTTTACATCATTAACAATTTTATTTTTCACATCATCTTTAAATTTGTTAAGTATTTCTGTCAGTATTGCTTCTTCTGCCTTGTCAATTCCATAGCTAACAGTTTTCTCTACTATTGTTTTTGCAGTGTATTTCAGTGTATTTTTCAAATTTGTCTTTACAACAGAACTAAGGCCATTTTTAGCCTGTTTGGAGAGAAACTTTGGCAGTGCCTTTAATTCTTTGCCAAATGCCTTAATCGCCAGTTTACAAGCTTTGAAGCCCTTTGAAATCAGCTTTCCAATTCCAAACCCAATGAGAGATACACCAATGGAAATGGCTTTTTCTATAGCCCATGACTTCCAGCTGAATTCTCCTGTTATCATAGACTCGATGCCAGTGATACAGTCTGATATTCCTTCAGTGATCAGCCCCATGCCAACTTGAGCTAATGTACCAAACGTGAATGCGGTGAGCAGTGCTCCTCCAATGATCTGCAGAACTCCAAGAAAGAACACCACTAGAGCTTCCCATGGGAAACGAGGCTCTTCTTCAACAGCAAAGACATATTTCAGACCTCGATTGTACAGATTGTAGGCCTCCGCTTGGAGATCATCATCAGCGCTTGACACCAGGGAGAACATGGGGGATTTATTTGCTTTTGCATCCCTTCCTTTTTCTTTGATCTCCTCCAACTTCTTGAGGGCCTCACTGATGTTTTTGTCAAAGTAGCCAAACATGTTGCACTTTGTTGTTAAATATTTTTCAAGACTCGTTGGGTTACTGTTGGCTGAGGCAGCAGAGGACATTTTGACAAACTGCAGGCAGACCATGCTTTCTTCAACAAGGTACTTCAGAGAGTCCTGTGCTTTCTTGAGATCATCCATGGCCTTAGAGAGGTAATCTTTCTTCTTCTGCTTTATAGTGCAGTACGCATGACTGTAAAAAGCTATGGCTGCCCAACTTGCATCTTGTTCCATAGCTTTTTCAAACAGCCTGCTGCTAATATCCCATTGTTCTTTACCCAGTGCGACATTCCCAAACTTGATGTAGTGGTAAATGCTGGAACACGGTGAGGTCTGACTTTGACACTGACTTTTTGCCTGAGACAAATCAGCTGTCAAGCTCTTCTGCAATTCACTTCTTTTCAACTGATCTATTTGTTCAGATTTAACTTGTAACCAAACTCCCCAGAACTCATTCAAGATGGCGACAACAGCTTCTTTTTCCTCTTCATCTGTCTTTCTGTGAATGTCCTGAAGGGTTTTGCAGTACTCTGAAAACAGGTCCTCCCGCAGTTTCATCTCAGTCACATCATTCATCATCTCAGTTATCCTCTCTGCTGCAAATCTATCCCTTGTTTTCTTTGCTTCCTCCAGAGACGACACTGTCCTGAATGCCTCCTGCAGATGATCAGTGGTCATGATCACCTGAGCAGATCCAGGGTTACCTTTGCGTGCCGTTCGACCAAATGCCTGGAGTTCCACTCTTGTATTCTCAGACAGGAAGGACAGGACCACAAATAGTCCTCCGTTGTTGTTCACCTGTTTGGAGACTTTAATGTCTGTACCACGACCAGCGAGGTTTGTGGCAACAATGACATCACCAGGAAGCAGTTCCTTTTCTATTTTGCTCAAACTGTCTTTGTCACTGCGGCAGTAGAGAATGATTTCACCTGGGATGATACTTTTCAGCTCCTCATGGACGTCTTTGGCTTTGTTGATAGTTTCACAGATCACCAAGGCTGCTCGTCCACCTCTGTGTGAATTCTGGGTAATTTCAGTCATAACCACACGTTTTATTTCAGATTTCCACTCTTCTGCTGAAGGCTTTAGAGTACCTTTGACCTCAAACAGTTTCCTCCGGTTGAAAGTGGGCATTCTGCAGGTGGAGAGATTTGGATACAGGTCCTGCAAAAACAGGATTTCTGACTCATTCCCTAGTGTCCCAGTTGTTCCATATATTTTTCCTTGGTATTTTTCAAAAAAGCAAATGTTGGAAATGTAGTTCGTCACTGTTGAAATCGTACTAAGTTTGATTTGGTGTTTAATTTCCACAAACTGCTGTAGACCATCACCCCATTTCTTGTTCAGTTCTATAATACCTGTGGATCTGAAGTCCACTGGACAGACACTTTCATTTTCTACCACATATTCCTGTCCTTCCCTCAGTCTCATAGCCAGAAAGGCATTCTGAACCCACACTGCCATCTTCTTCTCAATCAGATTTCTCAGGAATCCAGGGATGCTGATTTTGTCTTTATTGTTTGTACATGGGGTGTACTGAATCATCCCTGAGATTAGTTCTGCAATAGGCTTGATGAGAATTTCTTCGGAATCATAGAGTTTACAACAAAAGCCTTCATCCAAAACAAGAAATGTAAAGTTTGGAATGTCCTCATTGTCGTACGTGTTGGGCTTTCTGAGATGGAGCAATCCTTGGTTATCTAAACTGTATACAGTGAAGCCGTAGGGGACGTATTCCTCGATTTCCTGAAAAAAGTTTACCATTGCATCCTGATTTACAGTTTTCAGTTTCTTCAGAAGTTCATCTTTTTCACTTTTGAGGATCTCCTCTGTAAATCCCTCTGGTACAATCTTTGATTCTTCAGCAATACGTAAAATATCCATTGGGTCATCAATTTCAGTTCCTTCTGTGTCAATTGAGTCAAATATGGCTTTGAAAAATGAAGCCGGGGGAGCCTGAACAAATGTCTGGTGTCCTGTTGACAGCAAACCATACTGTCTGACATGGCCCCAGATCATGGCCAGAATATTATTCAGGTGCTGCATGGAGACCATGGGGCTGGAAAGGTAGGTCAGCTGGACTCCCTGATCCAACATCAGAGAGTCCACTTCATCAATTATGATGCACTGATAGCCTCGATCAGGCCTCACATCCTTCATCTCAAATATCTGGCGAAGGTGATCTGCAGCGAAGGCTTCGATTGTTCCATAGACCACATTCTTCTGGTAGCACTGTTTTCTATCCTTGTCTTCAGTTTTATCTGTGTTTGTGTCGACTGTAAGGCCAAAGTATGAGTAGAATTTCTTCCACTCTTGCGCATCTCTTTTACATAACTCAGAAGAGCTGGACAACACATCTACCTTCTCACCCCTGAGTGCCCGCAGCACCGCAAACATTGCTATGACACAAGACTTCCCTTCTCCAGTTCCCATCTCCAGGAGCTTTCCAGTGTCAGACAAGGCCAACAGACACCAACTTGTCATTTGAGTGACTCTGGGCCACCACTTCCCTTCAGCATTGCACTGGTTCACAGCATTGCATAAGACTGCCAGGATCTCCTGAAGGCTTCCTGTGTCTGTGCTATGACTCAGATTCTTAGCTTTCTGAACATCTGTGTATTTTTTTATTTCTCCAGATGTAATCATGTCTGTAACGTTTTTTACAATGCGGTATGATTTCTCCAGAGTTTGTTCATCAATGTTTTTCATCTGCCGTATTTCATCAATAAGACGCTCAATGCTCTTTTCTTTCTCATCTCTGAGTTTCTTTTCTAAATCCTGGATCAGTTTTACAGTTTCTGAGGAATTCAGAAGCATAAGGAGAGACACATTCTTCCCGTCTGTCCACTCAGAAGACACCTGGTATGTTTGGATCAGATGTACAATCTTCTTGCTAGAAATGAAGCTTTCATTTTGATGGTGCTCAATTAAGGCTGCAAGTAGGTTCAAGGCTTCCACTGGTGACCAAAGTTGTTGTGCTACAAGATTTGAGACCATCTGGAAGAGTTCTTTAGCTTGTTCTTTCAGGGTTTGGAATTGCACTGCGCAGGCAAATAAGATCTCCAAACAAACTGTACCTGCCAGGGATGCCCTGTTTTTCTCTCCTTGTGTTTCTCCAGATAACGCTCGGAGGAGATTCTCAAGAAAGGTCAGAATGTAGACTTCATTAGGAGGCACTTCTTTTCCAGAACACTTTTGCACAATGGTTATGAATTTATTGTTAGCGTCTGCACGTTTGTCAGTGTGGAGCACCTGAAACAGAGACTTGATAAACCTGTGTCTCAGTTCCATATCCTCACTTTGAAAGTTACCCATGAGGCCTTGCAGGATCTGTCTAGCAGGAGCCAGTTCATCATTTTCCTTGAGCTTTGTCAGTTCCAGGTTCTGGGAGGCACTGGGACTTCTTTCAACAATAAATCCTCGACTAAGATTAGGACTCCCTGTCTTCAACACCTCTAAACCATATTGAAGGTAATCAGAGATGAAGTCGTCCATGGATCCATACACAATGTCTGCTTTATAGATATCACTCTGTGACACGGTGTTTGTTTTCATGTTTGAATTGAGAGAAATCCCAAGGTGCTTGAAGAAGTCAGACCACTCCTTAATTAGATCATGTGAGTGAACGTCAGAGCTCAGAACAATGTCCAGTTTGTTTCCCATACAGACATGCATGGCTGAAAACATAGCTGGGACACACGGGTCTTCTTCCACACCAACCAGTTCTGGTGCTCGGCTCTTCTCGGCCAGCACCAACACACACCACCTCAGCATGTGCTGCACTGTGGGCCACCAGCCTTTGGTATCAAACACTGCTTTGCAGAGCTGAGACAGTGAGTTCTGGAGGTCATCTGTATTCAGGTTTCCAGATTTAAAGGAATCTTTCTTGAATGGTTCATCTTTTGGGACACTTTCTGAATATCGTAGGACTCCATTGATAATATTATTTATCATCTGAATGACAGAATCATCTAAATTCCTGAGTGTTTTCAATTCTGCTAGAGCTGAACCTAAACCACCCACATCCTGCTTTCTGAGAGACTTTCGGAACTCCAGTCGGAATTTTTCAGGGCCAACAAATTCCAGAGCCTGGATGATGGAGTGTCCGGAGTCATCTGTCCATTCTGGTGATATGTCATACACTTGTACCAACATGAGCACGTCAGTTATTGGAGCATCCTCAGCATATTTCTCAGACAGAGCTTTAAGTAGAGTCACTGCCTCTACTGGGGTCCATTGGTTTGTTTGTACAAGTCTGAGGAGCATTTTTGTGGAGTCTAGGTGGCTTTCCTTGCCATTTAGATGTGTGAGTTTGTCAAGGAGAAGCTTCAAGCACTGGACTTCCATCTTCAAAATGAACACAGAAGCTCTTCCAACTGCATTCTGTAGAGACAATGTGAGGATTCCAAGGAATTCTATAAGATAGAGATCTGTGGTGGAAAGATTTCCCTCAGCCCATCGTTTGGCTATTAGAGCTGCATTGGAATCACAGCTGGCTTGGTCAGTGATGAAGTGCATGAGGTTTAGGTACAGGGCTTGAGTCAGCAGGAAACTCTCAGAAACACTGCAAGCTGATTGGCTGATGGTTTCTACCAGGGACTGCACCTGTTTGGAGATGCTTTGCAGGGAAAGTCCCTCTGTCTTCTCTAGAGACAGGGCACACAGTTCTGTGATGAACACCTGAGTGTGCTGCAGAGTGCCAAAGGATGGAGGAGCACTGACCCATTCATCAAACAGGAGCTTGTCCAGGGCTGCCAGGATTTTCCCCAGCTGATCAGGACTCAGCTGAGCGAGACTAAGGTTCTGAACAGGGATTCCGCATTTTGAGGAGATGGTTTCTAGAAGGGTATCTCTGTCTGATCGGTCGTTTACCTCAAACTCGTCCAGACTGCTTTTTAGAACATGTTGTTTGGACTCGACTTCCTCTGAAATCTCTCTGTTCATATTTTGCTCATGCTGCTTTTGAGCCTGCTGGTGAGATTCTTCAAGTCTTTGATTCAGCTGTTCTCTTCTCTTCATCTCCTCAGCCTCTCTTGCCTTTCGCTCCTCTTCTCTTTTCCTTTCCTCCTCTCTCCGTCTCTCCTCTTCTCTTTTCCTCTGCTCTTCTCTTTTCCTCTCCTCCTCTCTTCGTCTTTCCTCTTCTCTTCTCTTCTCCTCCTCTCTCCTTCTTTCTTCTTCTTCTCTGATTGTCTTATAAAAGCAGTATTCACACTCATAGTAATTATTGTAGCCAACTGGTCTGTAGTATTGCCCTCCATTGAAAACGTGTACATACCGCCCACTAATAGTAGTTTGGTATAAATCTGAGAAAGACCTGCATGGAGGCAAGACTTTATTACACTTGCAGCATCTCAGGCGGTCGCCCATGTTACTTTCTGATGGAGCGTTCCCCATTTTTAGACAGGTTTCTCAGCAGGTATGCAGTGACGTCAAGTGCAATCTGTGCTTTCCTGTAGAATAAGAGAAAGGTCAACTTTTATGACAACATGGTACCATGATTTACCAGTATAACTATATAACAAAAACATTTGGTGACAATATTAATAACTCCTGATTTATCTTTTCTTTTTCATGGGATAATTTCCTTCATATCCACATGTTCTCCTGACTATACCCTGAGCTGTAGTTACATTTTCACTACTAGTTACTCCACACTTCGTATGTACTCTGAATGCAGTTGAAGTTGAAAAGTGAAGTTCTTCTTTTTTTAGGTATATTTTGTTGCCTGCTAACTCCAACTAATAACTCCAGTTTTTGAGTTCCTCTTACAAATGGCTTGCAGTAGTTCTGGTGAAAACAAATTTGTTCCCAATAAAGAATGAATCAGGTTGAAAGGTGTACAGCACTGTTTTCAACTGAAAGACATAACTTTGCATGCTGTACTCATCTACTGTCCTTGTTTCGTCCATTACTCAAAGAATATTATTGATTATTACATCCACTACCGACTGCTCTGTGTCTAATCTACAGCTATACTGACCCTCACTTCTTTATGTATCTAATCCATAGTCATACTGACCTCAATTCTCTATGTGTCTAACGCACAGTCATACGGATCCTTACTCCTCTATGTATCTAATCCACAGTCATGCTGACTCTCACTCCTCTATGTGTCTAATCACCAGCCGTATTGACCCTCACTGCTCTTTGTGTCTAATCCAGTCGTGCTGACTCTCACTCCTGTATGTATCTAATCCACAGTAACACTGACCCTCAATTAATCATATGTTTCTCTCTAGCAGGCTGTACTAACATAGTCATTTTGCTGATCATCCCGAGATTGGACAACAAATGATAGTTAGGGAAACCTATGTAACGGTGCTGACAGGAGCTGTAACAGTTGTGAAAATAAGCATAATAGTATAGTATAGTAATATTGTATAGTAGTATTGTATAGTATTATGCGGCTGCTTGTTGAGAGCTAGAAACATTAAATGAAGCTTTGTGTTCTTCTCCGCCTGGATGTTCCACAGAGCTTCTGGGAGAATGTTCTATGAACAAGACCAAAGTGGAGCCTTGTTTTCAGAGCTTTCTACGAAAATCTGTATTCATCAGACTTCGATCCAGTATCAGCTGATATCACCTAAATTCCTTCAGAATATTAACCAACCCAAATTAACTAAGGAACAAAAAAGTACCAATAAAACTCCATAATGCTCTCAACCTGATGTCCAATAAGCACCAGGACTTGATGGATTTCCTGCTGAGTTTTATAAGCCTTTCTGGCTAATACTATCCCCAATGTTAAATAGAATGGTAAAAGAAGTAAAACAAAATATGAAATTACCTACAGAAATGAACACTGCAATCATTTCGCTATATTTAAAGCCTAATAAAGACCCCACATTACCCTCCAGTTACCGGCCACTATCATTTATCAACATCGATCCAAAAATTATTAGCAAAACATTAGTAGTCAGATTAGAAAGTCTTATCCAATCACTAATACATCCAGACCAAAAGGCTTTATCAAAGGAAGACACTCAACCACTTATATGCGCAGACTACTAAACCTGATACACCTCATTACATGAAATAGAAACCCGCGATAGTCACACTGGACACAGAGAAGGCCTTTGACAAAGTAAATTGGAAGTTTTTATATGCCACATTAAACAATTTAGGATTTGGAGTATCATTTGTTAAATGGATTAAATGGATATATAGTAGGATATACACCCAAAGCCACAGTCAATACTAACAGACTAACATAACAAAAATTCACTTTACACAAAGGTACTAGACAAGGATGCCCACTCTCACCTTTCCTTTTCTCTATTTTTATTGAACCATTAGCCGCCGCTATCCGCCAAAATGCAAACACCAAAGATTAGCCTATATGAAGCTGATATTCTACTCTTCCTACAAAACCCCATCACGTCAGTGCAAGAGACAATAAAAACAATAGATGAATACTTCAAAATATCCATTTACTCTATTAACTGGACAAAATCAATGATTCTACCACTCAACAAGTTTCAAACCTAAACAAACCAAACTCTATGCATCCCCTAGGCACCAAGCACATAACCTACCTAAGCATCAAAATCTCCACCCAACTGCATAAATTCAGCTCTGACCTCCAGCGGTGGATGAACCTCCCACTTTCTCTTTTTGGCAGAACATTCACCATTAAAATGACAATTCTACCAAACATCAATTATCTGTTCTATGATTCCAATCCATTCTCCCCTGACCTGGTTTAGATCTTTAGACTCCATCATCTCCAAATTCTACTGTAAAAAGAAACCACCAATAATCAAACTAACCAATCTACAAAAACTTAAGTAAATTGAAGTCAGGAATGCATACATTCTCCTGTAAAATGTTTTTATTTACCTTTGAATTAATTTTTATGTTTATATCAATTAAGTTTTAGGTTTCTATCATTACTTTTACAAACCACCGCCAGTACTGTTAGGTGTTTCACAACTACTGTTACAACTACAGTAAGTGCTGTTACATTTTTCCATGAATACTATTAACACTACAGTCAGTGCTGTTACACGTTTCCATGACTACTATTACAAATACGGTCAGTCTTGTTACATATGTTTCCATGACTACTGTTACTACAGGCAGTGCTGTTAGGTGTTTCATAATTACTGTTACAACTACAGTCAGTGTTTGTTACATGTTTCCACAACTACTATTACAAATACTGTCTTTCTTGTTACATATGTTTTTATGATTACTATTACAAACATTGTCAGTACTGTTAGATGTTCCATAACTACCGTTACAAACTACAGTCAGTGCTGTTACATATGTTTCCACGCCTACTGTTAGTACAGCTGTTGTCAGTACTGTTATAGTACTACCCACTTACTGTGTTTAAATGTGTGTATGTAAGTGCAGTGATACTCACTGTGGTCAGGACAGCCTGTAGAAATGATGTATCACCATCGGTAGAGCAGCAGTGCCCTGGTGAAAATCAAGCTTCTGCAGCAGATCATTTATAGAAGTGGACGCACAGTGACCAACTGAGAAGGGGCGGAGTTTAACAAGCAGGCAAATATTTATTTATGAACAATTAATGTTTCATAACAGACATCAGTTTCCAAGCATTTTTCAAAATAACTACATTAATGCAGATCCAATATTTTCTAAACGTAAATTATTGATTTGACCATCTGAAACAAAACTTCAGTTTGAAAATACTAATCAAATAAATTGTGTTACAGCATTCAATTTCAAAAATTAAATTTACAGAATTGTGCAGAGTACAGGTACAAAGCCAATGAAATGCAGTTAGCATCCAACCAGAAGTTCAAAATACATTATTATTTACATAAAGTGCAAAACAGAAATAACTAACAATTTGAGGTTATTGTACATGTGGTGGTATATAAATAAATATATAGAATGTAGGTGTACACAGAATGTGAGATATGGGGGTGTTATATGAATAAATATATAGAATGTAGATGTACACAGAATGTTAAATAAGGGGGTGGTATATAAAATAGAATATAATTTACTATACATATATACAGTAAGGAGTGAAATGTGAAGAGTGCACAGAGCAGTATATGTTGAAGAAGTTGTAACAGTGTAAGTAATAACTACAGATATAAATAGTGCAATATGAACAGAATTGTGATTATAAATAGAACTGCACAGGTATGAAATTACAAAGATAGATGGGTAAAATTAGTAGTGCAGAAATAATAGGACAGTGCAGTGCAGTGAGTGCAATAATGAGGCTAAAGTGAGGGTGTAGAGTTCAGCCGGGTCACAGCCTCAGGTAAGAAGCTCTTCCTGAGTGTGTTGGTGCGGGAGCGAAGGCTCCTGTAACGCCTGCCGGATGG
Organism: Megaleporinus macrocephalus; assembly: GCA_021613375.1. Classification (NCBI taxonomy): domain Eukaryota; kingdom Metazoa; phylum Chordata; class Actinopteri; order Characiformes; family Anostomidae; genus Megaleporinus; species Megaleporinus macrocephalus. The sequence goes on from CM038725.1 coordinate 38,900,233, forward strand.
AAGGAGGGTAAAAAGTTCATAGTTAGGGTGAGAAGGGTCCTTAATGATGCTTTTCGCCCTGCTCTGGCTGCGCTCCTGATAGACAGACTCAATGGTGGGTAATTGCAATAGAGAGAAATGATAGAAAGTGAAAAGTAGAGAAATTTACATTACATTCCACAAAAACAGATACTGTAAATATTACTTTACTCAATGTAATTGTCCTCAACACACCCACATTAATTTTTACACTGTGACTTCTCCTGTGCTGAACATTTCATACTGTTCTCTGAGCAGCTGCAACCGCTAACAGTGACCTCAGTTGTATGTAATGGAATTTACATGTGTGAGTTTACAGAGCTGATCAACTGATAGATTCGTGATTAATTAAACAGTTCTATGTGTCCACATATCTCCACCACAGCTTCCTTATGTACTGACTGAAACATGCTTAGTGTGAGAACTTAGTTTCGGTATTTCCCCTTTAACGTTCTTCTCCCTAAACATTTCACTATCACGCCACAGAACAAACATCACTCCAGTCCGCTGTTACTCATCCAACAGAGGATCTACAGTCCGCTCCACCCAGCTGGTGATGTTTATATAGGAACTGTGGCTGTGATGGAGATGAGCTAATCTAAATCTTACAGTCACCTTTTTGTTTCTGTGGTTTCCTTTCATACACAGTAAACATATGACTATAATAATGAATAAACCCAATAATTCTAATGTAAAACTTCTACAGTGAGGCCATTTTCCCCTCTCAGGTCTGGAAGATCTGCACACTTCTAAACATGTTCCTTTCTCAGCAGGGTCTGCACTGTAGTTTGGGTTTTAGTGACATTGTATCTCCTTCCCTATTTTCAGTTTCATAGATAAGAGAGGGGGTGAAAAGGGGGGTCCTGATGGCATCACCGCCTTGACAACATGCTAAAAGCATCAGATGTGTTGCTCAAAAAGTTTGGAGATCAATGCACAAACCAAGAAAAGGATACCAAGAAAGTAGCAAAAGCACTAGATGTTCCTAGAGATAAAGAACCCCAGCTACACTACCTGGATGTAGAAGAAATAGGAAACTATCATTGGCCTCCACCAATCCTGAGCAGGCAAGTGGTGAAAAAACATTTTGCTTTAGCAAAAGTTCTTCTGGGTAGACTCTAATGCTACGTCACCCATTCAGTACTCCAACCAATCGTAGTCACCTGTTTTTAAAGGGATTCAACTTGAGCCCCCTTTCTGTTGTCCTCAGGTGCTGACATTTGTACGGTCTCCACCCTACTTTCTGCCGCCACCAGTTGGGACCCAGTCCTGCTGTCCACGGAGGCAGCTTCGCCCCTGCTGTCCATATCCAACAGGATCTGCGAGGGTCTACATGCTTTAAGACCTGGGCCTACGACTGGACCTATGCCGAAGACTGTTTCTGTCCTGCAATTAACCTACACCTTATCCAAGATTAAACCTTATTTAAATCCCACTTCTTGTCGAGTCTTTTAGGCAGAATTAAACGAATACCCCAAAGTCCACCAAGGCTTGGTTTCAGAAGACGTCCTGGAAGATTCTGAGTGGCTGTAACAGTCACCTACATTGAGCCCCATAGAGATTAAGTCAAGATTATTTACATGATACCTTTTTACAACAGATGCTGTCACAAAAGAGTTTTACGAATGTGGTGCCCTCTTATGCACAGCACCAGACTACGCCACCCCTTGGTTTAAACCTGGAGCAAAGGGGAGGAAAAAATGATAAAAGCATGGATTTAGAAAAATAGAAAAGACTTTTTCTGAGGATTGCATAAAAACAAATACTGTCAGCTTGGTTTAAAATGAAATTTCCTTTACAAAGGACTAGCTTGGAAATAGGAGTTGGGAAGCCATCTAGGGATATTCAGTTACACACGTGATTAAATTCCCATTAAACAAAACTAAATAAATTCTCAGCACAGCAGTCTCACACTATATTGCACTACACCAAAGTTACATTAGTAACACCCAGTTTGGATGAACTGTATTTTGAACTGTTGGTTTGGACTCTGCCTGTTTTTGGATTATCATATTACGGTTTTGCCCCTTTAAAGTATCTGTTTATACTCCTGATACCTCCAAAATTGCACTACTATCTGGAACCAAGGCGTCTCATCTGTGCCCGTCCCTTGCTTCAAACCATGAACGCTCAATAAAACCAGCCCAGTGCTCCAAACGCTGCCACTCACACTGTTGCGCCTAGCGTCAAGTTTATTTGTGTAGCGCTTTTTACAACAATGTTGTCACAAAGCAGCTTTACAGGAATTTAAAAGCATGAAAAACATGAAATCACACACTTTATCCACTGTGAGGGAGCCAGAGGCAACAGTGGCAACAACTCCCTCAACTGGAGGAAGAAACGTTGAGAGGAACCAGACTCACAAGGGGAGACCCATCCTCCTCTGATCAAACCGTATTTATAGTTTATAAACTAAAGCTGAGTTTGAAGGTAAAAGCTTTAGAAGCTGTACGGGTGCTACATCAGGTGGGTGGTACTGTGATGCAGTCAAGATGGAGCAAATGCACGAATGGAGAGGAGAGCTGGTTGGTGCCAGGTGACAGGGTGGGGGGGGCCCTGGTGGTCTGTCTTTTACAGTACCGTTATTTAAAAGATAAAAGAGACAGAGTTAGTTCTGGTTTGGGTTAGTACAGAGACAGAGTTGGTTCTGGTTTAGGTTAGTACAGAGAGAGAGTTAGTTCTGGTTTGAGTTAGTACAGAGACAGAGTTAGTTCTGGTTTAGGTTAGTACAGAGACAGAGTTAGTTCTGGTTTGAGTTAGTACAGAGACAGAGTTAGTTCTGGTTTAGGTTAGTACAGAGACAGAGTTAGTTCTGGTTTGAGTTAGTACAGAGACAGAGTTAGTTCTGGTTTAGGTTAGTACAGAGACAGAGTTAGTTCTGGTTTGAGTTAGTACAGAGACAGAGTTAGTTCTGGTTTAGGTTAGTACAGAGACAGTTAGTTCTGGTTTGTGTTGGTACAGAAACAGAGTTAGTTCTGGTTTAGGTTAGTACAGAGACTGAGTTAGTTCTGGTTTGGGTTAGTACAGAGACAGAGTTAGTTCTGGTTTAGGTTAGTACAGAGACAGAGTTAGTTCTGGTTTGGGTTAGGACAGAGACAGAGTTAGTTCTGGTTTAGTAAGTACAGAGACAGAGTTAGTTCTGGTTTGGGTTAGTACAGAGACTGAGTTAGTTCTGGTTTGGGTTAGTACAGAGACTGAGTTAGTTCTGGTTTGGAGTAATACAGTGGATGAGAAGCATAGCTCAGTCACCAAAAGCTAAACTGAACAAGTACGTTTTAAGTCTGGACTTAAATATTGAGACTGTGTCAGAGTCCCGAACATTAACTGGGAGATTATTCCACAGTTTGGGGGCTTTGTAGGAAAAAAATCTACTGAACCAGAAACTACTGAACCAGGAACTACTGAACCAGAAACTACTGAACCAGGAACTACAGAGAACCAAGACCTAAAGAGAACAAAGTCCTACAGAGAGCCAGGTACTACAGTGAAATCAGCAAGATTTAACATTAAATCTGAACATTTAGTCCGAGCAGCCTTAGGACTGAGAAGGAGAACTTCCGTTTTTTTCAGGGTTTAAAAGAAGGAAGCTCTGTAGCATCCAAAGTCTAATATCTCTTACACAATCTTCTATCTTATCTAATCTGGATTTATCATCTGGTCTGATATGTACAGCTGTGTGTCATCAGCGTAACAGTGGAAACTAATTCCATGTCTATTTATAACTGAGCCTAATGGTAGCATATATAGTGTAAATAACAGAGGACCTAAAACAGAACCTTGTGGAACTCCATATTTCACTTTAGTAGAGTTAGATGATACATTATTTATCTTTACAAACTGAAAGCGATCACTAAGGTAAGATGTGAACCAGGATAACGCTGTTCCTGTGATTCCAACTATATTTTCTAATCTGTCTGAGAGAATATCTGATCTATAGTGTCAAAAGCTGCACTTAGATCTAGTAACACCAGTAGAGATACGTGGCCCTGATCAGAGGCAAGAAGAAGATCATTTGTTATCTTAACTAAAGCTGTCTCTGTGCTGTGATGTGGCCTAAAACCAGATTTAATTTTTCATATATGTTGTTCTTATGTAGATGAGAACAGAGATGTCGAGCTACAGCCTTTTCTAAAATCTTAGAGATAAAAGGTAAATTGGAAATGGGTCTATAACTGGACAGTTCTCTGGGGTCAAGATTTGGTTTCTTTATCAAGGGTTTTATCACAGCTAGTTTAAAAGACTTAGGTACATGACCCAGACTAAGAGAAGAGTTGATGATAGTTAAGGTTTAATAATAGCTGGTAATACCTGTTTTAATAGTTTGCTGGAATCATATCGAGTGTGCATGTAGCAGAATTTGAAGAAGAGATTAGTTTTTCTAGTTCTGTCTGCTGGAGTGGAGAAAATGTTTCTAGTCTTTCTTCTAAAATCACATTTTGTGCTGTTTGAGCCAAACCGGATGAAGGATACGTTACTCGTATTGGTAGAACTTTTTGTCTAAGATTCTCGATTTTATTATTGAAAAAGTTCATGAAATCATTGCTGCTGTAGTTGGCGGGTACCTGAGGTTCAGTTCCTGATTTTTGGTAAGTTTTGCGATGGTGCTAAATAAAACTCTAGGATTGTTTTTGTTGTGTTCGATGAGTGAGGACAGGTATACTGAGTGTGTGTTGGTGAGTGAGGACAGGTATACTGAGTGTGTGTTGGTGAGTGAGGACAGGTATACTGAGTGTGTGTTGATGGGTGTGGACAGGTATGCTGAGTGTGTGTTGGTGAGTGTGGACAGGTATGCTGAGCGTATGTTGGTGAGTGAGGACAGGTATGCTGAGTGTGTGTTGGTGAGTGAGGACAGGTATGCTGAGTGTGTGCTGTCCTTCCAAGCAGAGTGAAATACCTCCAGCTTGTTCACTCTCCATTTGCGCTCTAATTTCCGTACTGTCTGTCTTAAGGTGTGTATTTCATTGTTGTACACGGAGCTTTTTCTGTTGCATCTTTATTTAATTTTTATTATTGATTTCATGTTTTTATTATTTAATTTTTATAGGTGAAACATTGTCTAAAGTTAATCGAAGCGTATTTTCTATGCAGTCAGTTAGTCTGTCTAGCTCTGCTGGGTCAGAAGGAGAAGCTATAGTTGATAAATCTGGAAGAGTTTCAATAAAGTGTTGAGATGTATTTGGTATTATTGAACATTTCATGCAATAACGGGGTGTACATACATTTTTACTAAGACTCAATTCATATGAAATTAGGTAGTGATCTGAAACTACTGAAGTCTGTGGAAGAACAGTAAGATTATGTATATCAACACCTAAAGTCAAAACTAGATCTAGTGTGTGATTACAGGAATGTGTAGGTCCTATTACATTCTGAGTGAGACCTACAGAGTCTAAGATGAGAAAGCCTTTTTTAATGGATCTACTGAGTTCTCAAAGTGAATATTAAAATCTCCTGCAATTATTACTTTCTCAGTGCTCACTGCTAGATCTGCAACAAAGTCACTGAATTCTTTTAAGAACTCTGAATAAGGTCCTGGTGGTCTATAAATGCTTACTAGGGTGAGTACACTTCTATTAGTGGTCGGATTGGTGATGTTTATGAGAAGAATTTCAAAAGAATTGAAAGTGAGATTGTGTTTCTGACTCATGTCTAATGAATTTTTATGAATGACACATATACCCCCTCCTTTACCGGACAGTCTGGGGCTGTACATACTTATAGCCTATAGGAGCTTAATTTAATGCCAAATATTCCTTTAATCCATGTTTCTACGAGACATAACATCAATTTTATGATACGTTATTGTATCATTTACAATTACAGCCTTAGAGTTCAGTGATCTTATATTAAATAAACCAAACCTTAATTCAGAAACACTGCAGCTAGACACTGGATCTAATATTCTTATATTAACTAAGTTATTTAAACAAACTGATTGAGATTTTCTAAGTTTGTGTTTAATTCGGGGCAGTAAAACAGTCTCAGTATAGTTGTTGCTAGGTGACGTCTTAAGGCAGCGAGCAGACGGTGGGTTTAGCCTGTTTGTCTGCTGCCTGGTCTCGGCTTTGGACAGTCAGCAACTACCTACGCTGCTCTGCCGACTAACTAACAGGCTATGGGCTATGCTGCACGATAGCAGAGCGGCACCGTCCCGCGTGGGGTGGACACCGTCCCGCCCTACGAGACCAGACTTCCCCTCAAAGTTGGACCAATTGTCTATGAAGCCCACATGATTTTCTGCACACCACTTGGACATCCAGCAGTGTAGCGCCCAAAGCCTGCTGTAAGCTTCAGCACCCTGCCGTCTTGTCCTAAGACCATCATTACCGCATGTTGTCCTGACCTCATCATCTTGTTAAATAGCGTCCATAAACATATGTTGGCCTCAGATCATATCCTCATCACGTGTTGCCTGAGTCAGCAGCAACAGATTCAGCATCATCATGTGTTGTCTTAAGATCACTGACAACAGCATCATCACCCTCATGTGTTTTCCTAAGACCATCATCCATTTCATCATCCCATAATAATGTGTTGTATCTTCAGCAGCATTATTATCAAGTGTTGTTCTAGGATCATCATCATCGTGTTTTGTCCTCAGACCATCACCATGTTGTCCTGCATCCCTTATCATGTGCGTTGTCCCCAGATCAATATCCTCTTTATCATCATTGTGTGTTGCCCTGAGACCATCATCATCATATGTTTTCCTGACCCCATCATCATCATCATGTTATCAGATCATGTGTTGTGTGTATATCTAATCACTTTGATCTAAACAAAGTAAGTGATGTTTTTACTTTTAGATTACTGTCTAAAATATTTTACCTGCCAGTTTCTAGTGAGCAGGTTTTGAATTTCTCTTTAATTTTAAGTAAATTATTGTTCGTCATGGTCACCACACACTGTTAGTACAGAGTTTTCTGAGTGGGAGGCGGTCAGATTATTTCTAGCTAATGAACTAAAGTTGCCGGTATAGACAGTGAAACTGCAGTGTTGTAAAGATCCTGAGATCATCACATGTATTAGTCTTCTGCCACCTGGTGGACATTCATCAACAGAACACTTCTTGTGTATTTGTGGTTGAATCCACATGATAATCCATGTTTGTGTTGTTATTATCTGATATTTCATCATTTGATGTTTATTTCTTGTTTATGGGGAACACAAATTTCTACATTTATTCCCAATGTCTGACCATTCTTTCAAGCACGGATCTGGAATAAACCAAAAAAGAAAGTATCTGGACACCTGCTGCTCCTCTTTTTTTAGCCAGATACTCACCAATTCAAACAAGAGATCACAGATTTACACTCACTCTGTGTTCTGATCTGCTTACTCCAACCATTTCACACACCATTAACTGTGATATGGAACTAATGATCTCAGGTTCAGTAAAAACCCCATTTGATATAGTGTGTCAGTGTTTTAGCTAAACAGCTAATGAGTAATGTGAAGAGGAACGTTACTAAGACTGAGCTGCTGTTCTGGACTGACGGTTTAACTGTTAGTGTTAACTGTTTCTGTTTCTTTTAGTTTTACTGCTGAATACAAACCAAAGCTCTGCTGATGTGTTTGTTCAGATACAGGCTAGAACAGGAACACGAGCCTTACCGTAACTACCTGCAGCTGTACTGCAATGAATGACTTGATGTGCAGAAACATGTTTATTGTTCTCCGTTGAAGCAGGTAGCCTTACGATAACCACCTGCAGCTGTTTATTAAACAGGATATTATAATTACTAAGTTCCTAAGGGTCTGCAGTTTTCCACAGAACTGGGATAGTCTGGGATCTTATCATAACTCCCTGGAGCTGCATTCTAAAGGGGTCATTTAGCCACTTGTTCTGATAGGACCTGTCTTTTTCAACCTGGAACCTGGAGGTGCACCAACGCTGACTCCCATTCTTCTATCTCCTGCTTTATTTAACTCATTCTTCACCTCTGGACTCTCTGTGTTCTGTTCAAAACATTCATACATAAATATGTCCTACAAGTTAGTTTAAACTGATCAGATTCAGTTAAACACTAATCCTAACCCCCAGCTACTGCTCCCACCTAAATTAGATTATGGAAGGCAGATCAGTAAAGGACAAAATAATGTTATGATTGTCCCCCCCGAGTAAAGGCTCCCAGTAAAAAAAACTTTTCCCAAGCCAGGTGTTGCTCTGCTAGCTCGGTTCGGTTTGTATGTTCATGATGAAAACTAAATGCTTTTGTTTTACTGCTGGACGCTTACTCCAGATTAGCCTTAGTCTCTCCATGGCTCTCCTACACCCTGTTTTTGTCTGCGGTTGTGTGAAGTAACTCCGAATGAAGTGTGAATAAATGTCGATGTGCTTGGACTTCAAGTGGTCTCAGACTGACTTACTACCCTAGCGAGCTGAGCCAAAGCTTTGGGTATTAGCCTAGAGCAGGTAACTCTAGCCCAGGAAACTTCAGCAGAAAGTTCCACTGACCCCCCTCTTCCAGGGTCAGAAAAGGTTAACACAGGTCAGGGGGTCACCCTAGGAATGGAACGAAAAGGCTTTGAGCAAAAATAAAAATATCTAAACATGTTGGTACGTGCAAGACTGACTTTTCAACAACTGTTGTCATTGTAAAGATTCCTAAACATGCTGGTTCTGTTCCAGGTGCCAAAGGTTTGACCTAAACTGGAGGGTCTGAGTAGATGATTATGATCTATTGGACTTGTAAAAAAAAAAAAATCATCGTAGGAACTGTGCCTAAACCTTGAGTGTAGCTATAACTACTGGGTTGGAGAAGTGTGGAGAAGGGGAAAGTGGCAGTGGAGAGAAAATCAAAGCTTTCACAACCCCCTTCATCTTTGGGCCACTGAAGACTTTATTTGCCAACACAGGGAACTTTACCACTCCAAACAAAAACACCAAAACAGAAATCCGATTCTGAGTGGTCAAAATATATACTTATGATGTCCTCCTATAAAGCCAGATCCTCTGAAAGAACTAATGGATGGATGGGTTCTAAATGCTTAGCACCTTGACTTGACTTCTGATATAGCTCTCTCTGTCTCCGACCCTGACTTGGAGTACAACCCCAACAACCCCCACCACCACACACATTCTGCCTGCCTTACGTCTAAGGCGTGAGTTTCTTCTTCCCCAACTCATGCCAATCGAGAAAAAAAGGATACATCACCAGAAACAACCTCTTGAAACGTGTTTGTGCCTGAACTAAGCCAAACTACCGTGTCAGGTATCAGACATGTATATCTGATCATCGTATTTACCACCCACACATTCTAGACCCGTCCAAGTCATGAGTTAATCAAAATCTCCACTCTTGTCTGTAATATTAAACAACCCCACTGTCATGTTGGCCTAGTGTGATAACATCTAACCTTCCTGCTAACCACATCAGCTGTTACCCTAGCCTATTAGCTTCCACAAAACTTACCTTCCTCTAGCCAGTGTGCTACTGTGGGTCACTGCCTGTTATGACCTCACTGCATTGACTTGAAGGATAACCTAACATGCTAAGCGTCAGTAGGCGAGGGTGTTTAATTCAGTTCAGCTGAGAAAGGCTATACATTACTATACTATATTGTTATGTGGATTCAGTCTGCTGAGAATTCCAGACCTTTAAGATCCAATTGGACCCTCTGTTGTCTTTGTGGATTTCAGGGTTGCACCTTGCCCCGGATGATCACAGCAGAGATAGGAAGAATTATAAAGCTTACAAGCTAAATTCCAGCATGGTGTGCTGTTTCTAACAGTAACCTATATATGAATTGAGAGACTCCCCACAATCTGAGCTGTGCTGACAGTCACATAGTAAGCCCTGCACCTAAACCAGGTCAAACCTACACTCTTGTGCTGGAAACTTGTGGCAGAGGGCCACAGAGGCTAGGTCCTTGTGATTTCCAGAGATGGTGAATAGTGCACTGTGGGTGGGGTGTTCTTGTTGACATCTCTTGTGGGACTTTAGTGGCATCTTGTGGCCTAATTTAGCAATCAATACCTTCAGCAGGAGTAAATTGAAATGACTCTGGCTCCCTCTAGTGCTAAAAAGGCAAATTACAGGTTTAGCCCCCCCCCCAGAGCTAAATCAGTAAATAGCAAATCTGATCTCTCTGGCTCCCTCTAGTGGTAACAGTACACTGCAGGTTAGACAGCCTCTTAGCACAGTGTGTTAAAATAAATCATATATATTCTATAAATAAGCAATTTATTGCTATCCTGTCCCCTGAGTACAATCCTTGTTTGCCTTCTACCTTCCCATCGCATGGTGATTTGGGTGATGGACTTCTTCTCTGCCTTAGCAAATAACTGTATTCAGGAAAACTAATAGAGAATAATAACTGATTACAGTATTTAATATTTCACATGCAGAACATATCTCTTAAGTAGTCATCTTTTACTATCAGCTTATATTAATATTGGCCCATCCAACTAATACACCATATTCTTTCATTTTGAAGCTATAGCTGAAGCTAAATAAGCTACAGAATCTGTTTAAACATCATAACACTTCTTCTGTACATATACTCTCCTTTCATTTTAAACTTTCTCATGTCTTACTTTGGAGTACTACCAAAGTTGTAGTTTCAGCTGATACTCTTGAGCATGTTAAACTTCTTCCTTTACTGTTATAATTACGTTTAGCACTCATATGTATTGTGAATTACCTTTAACTGCTCTTTCCTGCCACTCTTTTACTGACATCCTGTGTTAAGAAATGTATTGCAGACTATAAATAAGCTATTAATTCCTATCAGCAGCTATCTACCAAACTTAATTTTAAATCTGTCTCACAGTGAAATATGTATGAAATATGTTTTTTCTTGCTCTGAGTGTCCTGCTGGAATCCCTAATTGTCGCATAAGGGATTACTCTCTTTAGGAATCATCTAAACCAGGGGTGTTTAATTAGAGTCAGTAAGGTCCAGTTAGAGGAGATCTACTCAGGCCGGTCCGGACCGCCGTGTGTTCTGATTCAGTGGTGTATCCTGTTTACTGAAGTAGTCTAGTATCAGCATCTTATACCATCAGCTACTGAAACACCAACACATCACACATACCGTTCAGTATATTTCAGTATATTTACTGTTTAAATACTGAATTAATTATTTCTAAACTAATAATAAATGGTTTTTACTCACTTCAATAAAAACAAGAGCTACATTTAAAAAACTGAATGATTTTAAAAAAGTGGATCTTAAAGTGTTTATTTATAGAGAAACTATAGAGAACTCAGCTTCACAAATTAACATGTTTTTAACATGACTTTTCTGTTTTTATGTTATTCCTTCTGACTCGCTTTAGTCTCCGGCTGCTGCTCCTCGCTTCGAACCTCACCTGTGTTGCTAGCGCCACACGCCCCAGTTCAGAGCGCCATAAAGCCTGTATACCGTAAAGACTAGAAAAGCTCCACCTCTTAAAATAAACACAGTCAGAATTAAATAATTTTCAGTAGTTTATCAGTTTGAGTCTGCATTGGACAATGTCTGGGTCCAGATCCGGACCACGGCCCGCCTATTAGTGACCCCTGATCTAAACCTTCACTGGCCCAAATCCCTAAACACGCTCCTGAAATGATGATATGTACAGTTGTTAAAACAGTTTACAGGGTCCATTCAGAATTTACCCAAGAGTGCAAGCTTTTTATTTAAACCCACCTGTGATATATGAGACATCACGTATGAGAGTAAATTTCAGCTTTGGATATACTTTACATGTTTGACAATGAATGTGGTCAGTGTCCCTGCTGATTGGTCACTTTGGTTCTATCAAAGCAACTCAGACTACTGCTAATTCTAACATTTACTCTAAAGCCGGTGTTGATTCAAGATTCAAGAGTTTTATTGTCATGTGTACAGCAGAACAGACAGTTACACTGTACAATGAAATTCTAACTTTGTTGTTCCTCCATTCACCAATAAATAAAGATAACAAAAAAGAAATTATAAAAAATATATACAACATATATAAAGTATAATAATAATAATTAAAGTGTTTTTTATAATAAAAAATAAAAGTTACATGTGCTTTTATGTGCAAGTGTGAAGAACAGCAGCCATAAAGTGCAAGTTGTAAGTAGTGAATGTAAACGGTATTCTGACAGCAGCAGTACAGTGAGTGTAAGGTCAAAGCACTAGCACTAAGTTGGAGTATGTAGTTGTGAAGACTCAGTATTTTAAGTTCGGTTGCGGTTTATGGTTAGTTATGGTTAAAATCATTTATGGTAAGTGATTTAAAAACTTGCTTCATTGGAGACAAGTTACCTCTAATATTTTGAGCATACTCAACCAGTCAGGGTGTACAGTGTACAGGACAATGGACTAATGTTTAGAAATTGTTTTTAACTGTGTTGTTAATAAATATACCATGACTTCTTCATATACTTATTTATATACTTCCTGTAGCATGCTACCAGTTACTTTAAAGTTATTGTTACTTGTGCTGTTATCAGTTAATATGAGATAATAAAATAAAAAAAATGGGATAATAAAAAACAGTGAAATATGTGAATTTATTGATTTTATTATTAACAAAAATTAAAGTTTGCATTAAGAACCACAAGCAATAAAACAATTATACTGTACTGAGTTGAATACAAAATACAGACTGTATGGGCTAAATTAATATTTGTATATGAACAACAGAAGCATGAGTTTAACGTGAACATTATGTTATTGCAGATGTGCACATTATCAGACAAAAGTTCACACACACCTACCCAGTTATATGTGTATATAATTGGTTATAGATATAATTAAATGCAGAAAGCAACAGAATATGACTTTATAATTTTAGGCCTCATAATGCTTCATAATCTCCACTCATTAGAACTCTCTGGTATGTTTCCTCTACAGACTCATCTTAACAGTGGCAGCTTATAAGAATATTTTGTAGCATTAAATAAAAAATAATAGCTTTTATATGCAGTGTGAGTATTTTTTTAAACTGGTATATACAATCCATTATATATTTATGAAGTCTTTAGCTTTATAAAGTGTTTATGAGCGCATATAATAATTACTACTTAAGAGGAATGACACTTACACCAGGTATTACAAAGTGATGTAGAAGCAGTATATACGGTGGCCGAGAAGACTCATTGCTCTGCAAAAACATGAACGCACTGCAGAACCGTCCACAACACAAGAGAGGTGTTTCTGGAGGACACTTAAAGGACGTGGGACCATATAAGGCGACGCAATGTAAACAGAACCAGGTGGAGCCGCGGTGGCGTCTAATGAGAAGCACGCTTGGCTATATATGCCAACTAGCCAGACTAACTTCTCATTAGATGCCAGATGAAGCCTCTTGAAACGTTGAAGCTTTCCCTCCAGCTGGTTCAAAAAAAGTTCATCACTTGAAGCTTCATGTGCACATGAACCCCCTGCTGGCCAAAACTTTCATTGGCATTTCTACTATTTGCGATGGCCTCTTGCAACGCTGTCAGCCTGAAAACAAGAATCTCTTAATTAACAAGGTCTGTTAATTAAAAAAACATTGCCAGTATGATTTCAGTCAGTAAATAAATCTAATAGTATGTGAGATATTGATGTTAAAACTGTTGCAGTGGTTTTAAGAGATGGGACAGTGATGGTGGGGTGATGATAACTTTAATTTTTATTAAGAAACAATAAATCACGCCTATACTCGAACCACGTCCTGAACCAGCGAGGCTTCAGACGTCATCAGTGACGTCATCAGTGATGTCACTCGCCCTTAATGAAGCAAGCCTCCATACACACTTCATAAAAGACTTTCTGGATTTCTCCACACCAGCTGTGAAGCATCGGTATCATTCGCCTATTAGACGCTACCCGCAGCTCCACGTGGTTCTGTTTACCACCTTACTAATGCGTTTATATAGCACTACGAACACCAGATTTATGTTAATGTTTAAAATGTTAGGTATGGAATTCTTCCTGGAGCAGAATTAAACATCTGGTTGTGTTTAAAGAATGTTTAGAGGGTCTTTTAGAAATTAGCTCATTTGCTCTGATGCAGGTTTACATACTTTGAACATTCTGACCAGCAGCTTCATGAGGAGCCACATGAGCTGCTTCTCTAACAGGACTGAAGAAGATAGTGTAGATGCTGAGATCTTGTTCTGATAAACAGGTTTGGTGGTTTTATAGCTCTTGTAAAAATATACATTCTCATTTTTACATTTAAATACACTCAAATGTTTGTTTTAGTAATATTTGTGTACATGTGCTCCAACTTCACTGTTTACACTCGTCTCTCAACAGCAGCAGCGTGTAGGTGTCAGCGTTCTGGTCTGAGGAATGTTCTGGTGACATTCTCTGGACCAACTCATCCATGTGGAAGACACTCTCAACCCATTTGGGTCTGAATCCATCCTTGCAGATCACGTTCACCGTACATGCTGATGGTCTTCTCTGGGGTGGATGGGATCTTCCAGCAGGACGATGAGACACATCCCACAACTAGAAATGTCCTACACTGGTTGGAAGAGCTGACCAAGACTTCCAAGTACTACCCTGGACCCCTAATTCCCCAGATTTTAACCCAACTGAGCATCTGTGGGACCACCTGGATGGTGGTGTTGGTTCTATGGATCCTCCTCCATGCTCCCTCCAGCAGCTGTGGGATGCACTGCAGCATGATACCTCCAGATACCTGTGACCACCTACCAGGACCTTACTGAGTCTCCCAGTCCGTCTAGCTGCTGTCCATGCTACACTCGGTGGTCACTCTGGATATTAGCTGGTGGTCTTAATAACGTAACACCACTGAGCATATCTTCAGTTAGCGGTGTTCAAGGTTTGAACTGGTTTGCTCAGAGTCACTGAGGTGTGAGGCACAGAGAGCTGCCAGCTTCCTATTGTTTGGTACACCTCCAGTAGAGCTGATGAGCTCATTCTCAGATACTTCCTCTGCTACCTTCATCAGATCCTCCATCATTTCCTCACCGGCTCCTGCAGAATGAACTTGCGAGTCTGAACCTCAACTACGCTGGCCTTTCCACTCAGAGCGCTCAGGCCGTGTACCTCTTTCCTCACTTTGCCCTGGAGCTCAGATGCAGCCTCCCACTGTTTCTTGACCTCCTGGATCTGTTCAGTGATGTGCTCCACCTCGGCTGATGTTCTGCTCCGTCTGAAAGATCTTCAGTCCATAGTGAGACACTTTACCTCTATAGTTTTCCACCAGAGCTTCAAAGCCTCTCTCCTTTTCAGCAGATCTTACAGCATGTGAGGCTCATCCCAGCTCGGCTGCTCCAGAAGCCACCATCTCGAAAACCTGTGCAGAAGAAGAGTGACGTGTTTACGACTCTCGCACATGAAGACTAAAACTTAAAAACAGAAACGAGACTCTCACCGGCGATCATCCCCGCAACTGATAGAGACATGAATCCTACTCCCACACCCGTCGTGATCCTGGCTCTGCGCCTCCTCTCCTCCTGCTTTCGGAGTTTGTCTCTTGCTGAGTCCAGGCTTCTTCTGGCCTGCTCCAGAGAACCTTCATACTGTATCAGTAGGTCTTTATCAGATGCCTGCTGTGTTCAGAAGTTGTGTAAGGTTGTGTTGTAGCGCTCATCTCCTGCTCAAGCTGTCCCTGGTCTCGCGTCAGGCTCACAAGGTTTGCATCACAGCTGCTTAGACCTGCACTGGCCACCTGCTCTGACCGCTCCAGGCACTGCTGGACCTGCAATACCTGCTCTCTGATGTAGTAGTAGTTGGAGCACTGCCCACTGCTGGGGTCTACATGTGCGTGGATCAGCCCCTCACAGACTCTGTGGATGGAGCAGAGTCCATCTTCCCGAGGCACACCGGAAGAAACAGGGGGCACTAACAGTGGGATGTAGAAGAAACCCGCAGAACGCATCTCCAAGATGTCTGAGATAGTTGGAAAATCTTCCAGTCATGAGTAGGGGAGGCTTTTCATCATCTTGATCAGGCGACAAGATTTGGTTTACATGGGTTTTGGTTTACAAAAACCCTCACATTTACTGTCACTCAACAATTTTCATACACATATATAAATCATCAGTCGGGAACCATCATGACCCTCTACGTCCTCTGAGGGGGCCTAAAATATTCTTAACACACACACACACACACACACACACACACACACACACACACACACACACACATATATATATACTGTTTGAACAGTCTAGAGCTGGGTTCATGACAGTTCAGATCTCCACCAAAAATCAAACGATGTGTATTTAATTTGGGTAATAAGGAAATAATCTTAGTAATAAAGTTCATATCATCTGGAGTGTAAACGTTGACAAGGGCCACAGGAGTCTGAAACAGGGAACCCGACACAATAACAAACCTTCCCTGGGGGTCAGAGGTTCATTGATAGGGGAGAACTGGATATTTTTGTGAATCAGTATTGCAGTGTCTCTTGCTCTAGTGTTAAAACAGGAATGGAAGACCTGTCCTACCCATGGTTTTTAGGCTTGTTATGGTCTACTACTCGTAAACGTTTTTAAAGTAAGAAAATTATCTCAGTTTTTAATTTAAGATGTGTAAATATTTTAGTCCTTTTAATAGGACCTCCAAGGCCTTTAACGTTCCAGCTGACAAAACAAATTAGTGAGCTCTTAGCTCTATTCGAAGCTGAGTTATCAACAATTATTGTTCTATGAACTGCTTAATATCCACGTTAACCATGGATTATTCACGTAGTTAGGTGACATAATTATTCTGAGATAACGGTATAAAATGTCATCCACAGCTGTAAAGTAAAACATAAAAAAAGGAGTGTTAGCAAACGTAAACCACAAGGCAGTACCCATAAAAAAAAAAGAGTACAAAAAAAGGAAAACAACTAAACAGATAGAGAGAAAAGCAAATAACTATTAACTCCCCCTAGATTGGCCTGTGAACTGAGGCCAACAGCAGTGCCCTAATGGATTTCACAACTTCCGGTAGGCTACTCCTAAACTATTTACTGACTCTAGCCTTAGGGGCCTCCTGAATAGTCATGTGTACATCGACATTTAACAGTTGAAATATGAGTAATATCCAGATTCAATGCAATAAAGAAAAGCAAACAGCAATGTCAGCCATTTATTTTGTTAATGTTCTTACTGGGCAACAAAACTCTGCCCATAAACCAATAGTGAACCGAAGACAGTCGCTCGGTGTCAAAATTAAAACTTCAGGCCGCTATGGGCCTAATAATTGACACTTGAATACAGGCTCTATGCATAGTCAGAAGTTATTGTCAGCAGTTCCTATTAGGAGGAAAGTCACGTTGTTAGCTGGTAAATCAGAACTTACGGCCTCCGGGCTGGAGAAGAGAATAATGCATGGGTGGGTTCATTCCTGGTTGATCACACCGTGAGGAAGGAATGTGCTAGCCTCTTCTGGCGTTTCAAAAAGCAAAGTCTCACCTCTAAACAGAATCTGAAGACGAGTAGGGTGTAGCAGGCGAAATCGGATGCCTTTCTCATACAGCGCCAGTTTGAGTTCCTGACCAGTGCGGCACTCAAGTCCGGATATATCCTCAGCGTAGATCCTTTATAAGTCAGCTGATGTTGTCTCGCCCAGCGAAGAGCTCGTTCCCGTTCTTGAAACTGAAGGTCTCGGTGGTTTCCCTTGAGCTGGTTTTGGGCCGAGGGAGTGGTGCGCTCGCTCAAGCTCCGGTGGCTTTTCAAACACAAATCCAGTTTGCTTTAGCTTCGAGTTACTCATTACAGCCCAGGAGGTTCACTGACTGATTGTGATAAAGTTTGTGTGCAAAATTAAAAGTAAGGTTTAATATAAAAGGTATTTGTTGCAGAATCTTCAGGAGGACCCCTGACTTACGTCCGCCTCCTACATGGTCAAACCGGAAGCCCCCTAGTTTCTGGTTTAAGACAGTCCTAGTTTCTGGTTTAAGACAGTCCTAGTTTCTGGTTTAAGACAGTACTAGTTTCTGGTTTAAGACGGTCCTACTTTCTGGTTTAAGGCAGTTCTAGTTTCTGGTTTAAGACAGTCCTAGTTTCTGGTTTAAGACAGTCCTAGTTTCTGGTTTAAGGCAGTCCTACTTTCTGGTTTAAGCCAAGACTAGTTTCTGGTTTAAGGCAGTCATAGTTTCTGGTTTAAGACAGTCCTACTTTCTGGTTTAAGGCAGTACTAGTTTCTGGTTTAAGGCAGTCCTAGTTTCTGGTTTAAGGCAGTCCAAGTTGTTGCTTCAAGGTGGTCCTCGTTGCTGCTCTGAGGTGGTCCCAGATGCTGCCTAAAGGTGGTCTAGGTATAAAGTTTGTCTACTCAGTGTACTTACAACGAAAATTAAAAAACATTGAATATACTCCTGTAACCAAGACCCCGAGGTCCACCTTAAACCAGAAACTACGACCACCTTGGACCACCTTAAAGCATTAGAATCTAGGATCTCCTTAAGGCAGCAGAAAAAGGACCACCTTAAGACACCAGAAACCAGGACCAACTTAAGGCAGCAACTAGGACCACCTTGTGGCAGAATCTAGGGCCACCTTAAAGCAGCAACTGGGAGCACTTAAGACACCAACCAGAGTCACATGAAGGCAACCACTAGTACAGCCTTAAAGCAGCATGTAGGACCACCTTATAGCAGTAACTAGGACCACTTTAAAATAGCAACTAGGATCAACATAAAGCAGAAACTAAGACCAACATAAACCAGTGACTGGGACCACTATAAACCAGTGACTGGGACCATTCTAAGGCACCAACCAGAGTCACATTAAGGCAACAACTAGTACAGACTTAAAGCAGCAAGTAGGACCACCTTAAAGCAGAAACTTTAGTATGACTGTGTGTGACAAACTCTGATTTACTGTAAACACTACACTGACTCTGTCCTGCTGTTAATATTTCAAATGTTTACATACTGACTGTACTGACTCAGTATCAGTAAAGAAGTAGTTAATTCACTGTCAGGCTGAACTACCTTATAATATTAAATGGTTTAACTAAATACTGTCCTAGACCTTCTTACCAGGTACTGACAGTTCAGCCCAGATGCTCACTCAGCACTGAGCTCAGCCGAGTTACCAAACTTTATTAACCAGACAAGCCTTGGCTGCACAACAAGGTGGAAGGACATCCCCAATATGCAAATGCATATTGTTTTACTCAGGAGGGTACACTCACCGAACAATTATCAGGAAACTAACCTGCAATAACTTGATTTAAGAAAAGTCTATAGATCCATTTAAAAAGTTAAAAAACTTTAGATCTATTTTCCAGCGAGCTGAGACCTGACCTGAGACTCCTCATGTCACGTGCTTGGCAGACAAAAACTTATGTACCCTCATTAATTCTGTCTGGGCTACAGCTGGAACTACTACACAGGGAAACCATCTGTCATGTGTCTTAACAGAAAACAATAGTTATTTACCTGTAAACTCAGATTAAATTGAAACAGTGAATAACATTATTTTGAATAATTAGATTTTAAAATGAAAAAGTTGCTGTGTGTACAATGAATGTTTAAGTTATTTTTAATGTTTGAGATAAAGCTACTGTGGCTGTTTTAGTATTTAGGATGTGGTTTTATGTTTTAGGTGACTCCAACTTAAAATCAACTGATTTTCTCACATTTTTTTAAAGTAAGTACAACTTTAGCACTGATTTGTTCCCCACAGTTATAAAGTTATGTTGCTCTAACAAGTCTTGAATATTAGCTAAACTCAAACTACTAAGTCACCTCAACTTATATTTCTGTAACCTTAGTCTAATATTTTAAGTTAACAGAACTAGATATATTAGGTAACGGTTACTCAAGATTTTATGTCTGTCTTGCCAACTAAAGATTTCTTTAAAATTAGTTACTAAAACATTTTAAATTGGACTACTAAACTCCTAAGTGTTGTACAAGGCAACAGCAATACACTAGTAAACCTAAACATTTTCAAGTTAAACACTGCTGATACAAAGTCAGAACAATGTGTTTATTACAACAAAATCGCTTAGTCTTTACAAAAAATAAATAAATAAATCTGCTATTTTCACACATAAGAGCTACACCACAACATACAACACAGCGGAAAAAAATGTAAAAAGTTTTTAGCCTTAAAGCTGCTTAAGTGTCTATGAAGTCATCACTGAAGGAACTTTTGGGCGTTAGTTAAGCTACAATGCGAAGGCAGAACTTGCATTCCTGGAACACTAACAGCCAACATTATGCAATAATTTTATGCTTTTTGGCAAAAAGTTACATAAATTCAAAAAATCATGTCAAATTCAAGTGCACCAAACTTATTTAACTGTGTTTTGGAAACGTCAGTACTTAATAATTCAGGTTTACAAGACTTGTTGTTATAGAATCTCACACCAACTTAGAATGTAAGTACACCAAACTGATTTAATTATATTGCAGTAAATCATGCACTAATCATTTCAGGTACAATACGTTGCAGCAGTTTCTCTTCAGTTTAAAATGAAGCTTTAATAATACAATAGCAGATACAGGATGGTCTAAATCTATTACATTAAGCAATACCTCTGTGAGGTGGCAGGAGCCTATTTCTCAGTCTTGGCTCGACATATCAAGAGATTAAGAGTTTGCTTTTGAAAGACAGCACCCTTGCTAAGAAATTGCTTCCAAGCCCTAAAAAGACTTTCTGGATAACCTTAAAACTGCATCCCATCTCTTTGTAGTACTTAACGTTCAACGTTCATTCTCCTCAAGCACGAGCGTGAAGCTGACCATGTCTGGTGGAGAACTCTGATCACCTCCATTATCTTCAAGGGCTGTCAAGATCGCCACCTTCAGGTCTTTTGTGTGTTTCTCTTCATGGTCGGTGGTCTGTTAGACACATTAGGAAATGGAGAATGTTTAAGGAAATGAACCGGGGTTTAACTGCCTCTGCTTTGGGTGTGACACCGATGGAAACAGAAACGTGTTCCTTATAGTTCTACTGCACAACAACGTAACAACATGTATGAACTTGTCCCTCATATTACAAATAGTCAATGTAATTCTTTCTACTATTCGTTAATACGCATAGAAGAAGCACCACAAAGCCCAAAGAACTACTATCTTACAGCATGCAGGTACAGCAAGCCTACTAACATCTTTTACTTTTCATTTAAATTAGTTTAATTTACTTTACTTGATTTTAAATAATAGATTTTAGCATTATTTCCAAATAAACAAACAGAACAAAATAATTTTGCAACAATTTTAAATTAGAATTATGATTTATAGTGCTTGCAATTAACTTAGACATTCCGAAAATTTGTTCACATCCTCCAACCTGAAGCAGTGCAGGTAAAAATACAAATAATATATTAATAAATAGTTGAGGCTCAGGTTAAAAGTGATTAACCTTTTAAAGCATGAGTCTGGCACTTTCACCACTAATTTGACTATCATTATTATTAGTATTATTATTAGTAGTATTATTTTATATAAAACTTTCACATGTTTAATCTGCAGATGAAGAAGCAAACTGAACCTTTAGTAAGAAGAATGAAAGGGTTTTTACTTAGCTTGGAAATCACAGTAAGAGCTCCATAGCTAAAGCTAAGCTAATTAGCTACTGACCCAAATGAAAAGAACACACGGCCATAAAACTGTTTAACAAATGTTAACTGCATATGAACTCTGAGAAGCAAAAACTGCATGTTTATGGCATAAACAAGAAAATTCTAACATCAGACTCGCTAGCTAAGCCAGGATATCGCTATACCATGATAAAGAATTTCACATTTTAAATTCTAGTTGCAGAGTAAAATTTGTAGTAAAATAACTCTGAAGTTACATACATTTGCAGTAATGTTGTTCAGTGTCAGTGTGGCTCGCCGCTTCCATGAATTCAAAACGTCCTTCGATGAACTCAGAAAAACCTGACTGTGGTAGTACTAGTATTTGAGACATGGTAGTAACAGTACTACTAGTATTTAAGATGCTGTAGTAGTTATACTACTTGAATTTAAGACATGGTGGTAGGTGGGTGGGTGGGTAGGTAGGTAGGTAGGTAGGTAGGTAGGTAGGTAGATCTTTATTGACCCCTTTGGGAGGGTTTCCTCAGGGAAATTAAGATTCCAGTAGCATAAACACACAAGAAACATATGAAAGGAATATAAATTAAGAAATCCAATGTACAAAATAAAGAAAAGTCTAACTGGGCAGGTATTGCACACTATTATTGCACTTGTTTAATGTTAACTAGTGTTATTGCACTTAGTCCGGTTGTGTAATTATCAGTCTACTCAGTCTACTGCTCCATCCCATCCTCTGTCCTCCTGTGACCCCTCCTCCCCTGCAGAGAGGAGTTGTACAGTCTGATGGCATGAAGGACAAAGGAGTTTTTGAGTCACTGAACAGACTCCTCTGGTTGCTGATGACGGTACTTGGTTCTTTATGGTGTGAATAAAGAAACTTCTAAGCTATAAAAAATAGTTTTCTCAGTATTTATAAGACAACCCAATTGTATTTTTCTGCAAATGAGCTAAACACTTAGCTCAGCACCGTTAGACCCCTGTAGTATTGCTGTACCCACCACTTCAGCTGGACTGACCTGTAAGCCTGCTGGAGAAGCAGGTCAGATATTTCTAGTCTGCTCTCGAGGTTTGGTAGAAATATCACTCCTCCATTGTGCCTCAGATCTGCAACTGAACATTCCTCAGCCGAAAGTCTTCTCAGTTCTCAAACTGTGACTGGTATCGTTTGTATCTGTGCTAAAAGAAGCTCATCTAACTCTGTTTCTCCAGAAGAGCTTCACACTTCAGTCTCAGGTTCAGGAAAACTACTGAGTACACAGGGACTTGGGAGCAGCCGTAAGCTGGAGGTCAGGGAACCAGTGTGTGTGTGTATGTGGGCTTTTCACTGCCCCCTAGTGTGTGTTCTCTAGTGTCTGTGTGTATGTGTGTTTCAGTGCCCCCTAGTGTGTGTGTTCAATAGTGTTACTTTCCAAACACACTGTATGCCAAGTCAGCAGTTATCTTGGTTGTGTGTTCACTACAGTGGGGAGAATTCTCTCTGGTAAATGTTGTGTATGAAAAACATTTAGTGCAACTGTGTAAACAGAGTAAAATGGTTCTTGGGGTAAAGGGGTCCGGGTGCATCATGGCCCGGTTCCACTCCTGGCAGTGTTTTGCTGACTTTCCCACCTGCAGTCACAGGTATTTAAATACACACCTGTCTTCTTTTCCCTTTAGCAAAAAGGCCATGGATGCCCAGATAGCAAAGACCTGTAAAAGTCTCACCAAAAGAGAGGAGATGGAAAATCAGACCAAGCTTGTAATGCAGCCTTATGCCAACTGGGAAAAATACCTGACTCCTGCACCACTCTCTATATCCATACTGGGAGAGCTGGTCTTCATCTCCTGCAACACAGATTTCTCCATCAACAAAAATCTGCCACTCAACGGCTACGAGTACATCAAGCACCCAGATTGAAGACCTGGAAGGCCTTCAGTCAGGTGCACAAGAACATGGACCAGATTCGGCTTCACACCATGACCGTGCCAGACTATATGAGCAGCACTGTAAAGATTCTCTTCGAAGATGATGAAGAGGTCGTTAAAGCTTTACTTCCCCAACAGCTGGACAACATCCATTGCATCGCAGATGAGTGCTGTAAACTAGCTGATGAAACGGAAAGGGAGCTCACCAACGTCATCTACCTTATCCAAGAGCTGCTGGAAGCATGCATCAATGCTGAGCATGTTTATGGAGAGTAGCTGGAATAAGCCCAGAGGAAAATGAAAGAGAATGAAATGAGGGAACAAACACCATGAAGACTATTGAGAAACAGCTGCAGGAGGCGCAGGAGAACTACTCCCAAGCCATGGACTCCCTGCCTAGCGGTTGGGATTTAGTAGGGTATGGATTTAGTTGGAGGTATAGCCGAAGGAATCAACACGTTGCTGAACGGGGTGGTATGCGCTGTGGCCAAAAAAGCTGAGGAAACATAACGACTACAAACGACTGTGGAGTCGACATAATAAACATCTACAGCAAGTCTGCGGAAATCCTGAACTGCACGGAGGGTTTTTTGCAGTATGTGCAGCAGAACAGCATCGACTGGAAGAACCTGTATGATCAAAAGAGGAAAGCTCCAAACACAGATTTCTTGGAGAAGCAGTTCACAAGAATCTGCAATAATTTAAAAAAAGACCCAGACTGTGAACCAAAAACGCGTGCCCTGGAGTTGTGTAAGGAGGGCATAAACATCTGCAAAGACCTGGCCACACATGCCCCGGAGGAGAGACATGAGGAAACCAAAACAGAGGAGCTGATCCAGAAAATGAGAAAACTGAGCGACTTCGCCCGCAGCTTCGACAGCAAGAGCAAGAATTTCACAGGCTGACTCATGAGTCTGCCTTTTTCTAGTCCCGGATACACCAGTAACTCCCAGCACCCTGACCAGAGCTTAAAGTCTGCCTGCACTTTCGTTTGCACGTGTAGCACTCCTATCGGTTATCCTGATAATTTGCTTACTATTCAGTAACAGTGAGGCTGAGTAGATACGTATTATGCAGGAAAATAACCAGTCTGGGCCAATATGTCTAGATTCGTAGAGGAGGTGGGGGTATGTTGGCATTAAACAGATCCAAGAGAGAAGTTTAAATGTCTTTACT